>PVKC010044725.1:0-11537 GCA_004027635.1 Crocidura indochinensis | reverse complement strand
CGATGACCTTTTGCATGAAAGGCAAACGCCTTACCTCCATGCTATCTCCCGGGCCCCTAAGCTTTGAGGTTTCTGATGAGAGTTGGTGCTCTTCTAATATTTGGGATGCCACACTGCTAGATTTTGAAATGATATATGAGTGGTTACCTTCATCCCCAAAACGTCATTATTCAGAGACATCCAAGCATTTTACTTGTTGGCTAAAAGAAGTTATAGAGTATCAGAATTGCTGCTGAAAATAAAAAAGACTAATCTGGGTACCCCAAAAGGGACGGGCAGTCCTCTATGGCATGTTTATGTGTATTTGGGGGGAAGCGAGTAGGCTTCCTCCCTCAGGGATAGTTCTTTCAGTTTGAAGTCCCTAAATCCAGAAATGGTTCTGTCCCTTTTGCAAACTTAGTGAGACCTCAGGAGAGCTTTCTTTCTGTGTTTGTTTTTGCTTTGGGGACCATACCTGGTGGTACTAATGTCACCCATACCTAGGTGGTACTAAGGGCTTACTCCTGGCTCTGTGCTCAGGGATCACTCTGCAATCTCTGCTCTAAAGAGATCTGTGCTCAGGGGACAGTTTGAACTGCTGGGATTGAATCCCAGCTGACCATGTGCACCCTACTCACTTTATTATCTCTCCAGCCCAGGAGAGAAAATTTTTGCTCGTATCCTCCCAAGACCCTTGCTCTGTGTGCTATTGTCAAGATTTCATACCTGGGCCTGAAAGGTCTGACAGGATCAACATTCCAGGAAATCAGACCCACTTACCACATTAGAAACTCAGATTGGGGCAGGGCCCTCTGGCTTTTAACAGACTTCCAAGAGATCCTGAGGTAAGATTAAGTTTGAAAATTCACTGTTTAAGCATAGTTTCTCCCAAACATGAATCCCTTCTGATTTCACCTCTTCCCTGTCCCAAGAAACCCAAATATTGGTCAATTAAATCTCCTCGGAGTTTGACTTTGATCCTAGAGCTGCCAAAGCTAATGAAGCAAACTTCCTTGAAATAGGTTGATGCTCCAGACTCCTGTTTCCACCTGCCTCCTCTCCCTTCCTTCTGTCCAAGTCTGAAGCTCACCCATCTACAGATCATCTCCCAAGTCCCTATCCCTTTACTCAAAGACAAACCATGACCATAGACAGTATTTTCAAACAAAAGGGCTAAAATATAGATCAACCTGGAAGCTTTTATTGTGTATGACTCCCAGCACTACAAACTATTTCAGGCTATAGCACAGTCAGGGATGTGTAAGCAGCACTGTTATATACCAATTTGTTATAGTCACTATATTAGTAATTTATTATAATCTTCCATAAACTTTTATTATTTAAGTAAACATCATCATATACTGTTGGACCAAGAAAAGTTAAAATTTGTATGTATCAGACCCTGAAATATAAGTGTAGCATTTATGCTGACTGTGTAATTCCCCAACAGATCCTGCGATTGACAGCAACTTTCTGTGCTGGTAATGGATGGGCAAAAGTGTGCCCTTACCTTGTACTATTATGTAAATAAACAATTTGCTTCTGTGTTATATGTGACTGCTCTGCATCTGTCTCCTTTTTTTATGTCTGGCTCTTATACATACCTATTTTAAACATAAGTAACAATTATAGTTGATTTTGCAATGTTTTAATTGACACTTCAGAATAGTTTTAGAGTATAAATGCAACCTCAATTTTTAAATCATTTGTCGAATTGACTGGAATCCCATGACCTACTGCAATCCCTGGGCCAGTCACAATGAAATAAACTTATGTCCTGATTCTATTCTTGATTACAGCCATAATCAAGAGTTTCACTGAGTTACAACAACCTGGGTATAACAGCACAAAAAGGGATGTGACCAACAAAACAAAACACAGAGAGAATGTCTGAAAACATAAATATTAATTCCCTCCAAATAAAATTATCTCCCTGTGCAAAGCAACCAACAGTCACCATCAGCTTCTGTTTCATCTGCCCAGTTTTAGTTCTATTCACAACCATCTTGAAAAAATAAGTAGCCACCCTTCTCATATCTGTATTATCTGCCTCCCATTAATTCTTTTCAAGTTGATTTCCAAGAGATCATCAGTAGCAGCTTTTATGTGGGTCAGTGCAACTGGCATTTCAGTGTTCTTGTTTGTCCTATCATTTCTTTTGTGTGTATGTGTGTGTGTGTGTGTGTGTGTGTGTGTGTGTGTTTTGGGTCACACCCGGCAGTGCTCAGGAGTTACTCCTGGCTCCATGCTCAGAAATTGCTCTTGGCAGGCACAGGGGACCATCTGGGGCACCAGGATTCGAACCAATGACCTTTTGCATGAAAGGCAAACGCCTTACCTCCATGCTATCTCCTGGGCCCCTGTCCTATCATTTCAATGAGCAACTGCCATGGACTAAGTTCACACTTTGAGAACATCAAGTGTTACTTCATTTATGAAGTGTTTATTGAGCTTCTTAGTGAGACAGGCACTTTTTTCTGCAGGCACAAAGCATGGCATCTTAGGAGAGGTGTCAACAGCATGATGACTGAAACACAAGAGGATAGTATAGCATCTGAAGGGCATCAATGCCATATTAGTGGTTTTAATCAAAAGTGTTAGGAATCATCCATATGGGGAGGGTTTGTAAGCATGTATCATTTTTAAAGTGATGGTGAAGGAGACAGGTAAGAAGATGGATCAAAGTTCTGGAGCATATTCTTTGTATATAGGAAACTTGGGTTTTACCTTTGTCATCATATGGTACCAATTGGAACAACCCTCAAGCAAGAACTTCAATATGTGGCCAAATACAAAACTAAAAAAAGTAAGTAAAATGATGCTTCCAACACTACATGAAAGATAGATTAAAAGGAGCAAGACTGGAGTTAGGGGAACAAATTAGATAGAAAAAAAAAGGCTGTTTATTGGCTAGAGCAATAATATAGAGGATGGTGTATTTGCCTTGCATGCAGCCAAATCAGGTCTGATCCCCAGCATCCCATATGATCCCCTGAGGACCACCAGAGTAATTTCTGAGTTCAGAGTCAAAAGTAATCCCTGAGCATCTCTAAGTGTGGCCCAAAAACAAAAAAAAAAAACAAAAACAAAAAGAAGAAAGGCTATCGGAATGCAATGATTGGGTGAAAAATAGCAGAGCCTCGGGAAGACAGAGGTACAGAAAATGATATTCAAACAAAATCATCAAAGATATAATGTAAAACTAATAACCTAGATATTCAAGTCTAAGTTCTATGTGTGAAACCTTGTGAATACTGAAACCTTGTGTGAATACAGCCTTGCCAGTATTCATGACAGGTTAAAATACTAATTTATGAATTAGAATGAGAAACTAGAGATAATCTGCGGGGGTGAGAAAGAGAAGAGGCAAAGACATGAGTAAAATACTTGTCTAAAGAAGCATATCCTGGGTAACACCAACAAGTAAAGAAAGGGGAAACGAAAAAGGGGTGTGCAGGAGCTCAAGAAAGAAACCTAGGGGCAAAAGAGATAGACCAGGGGTAAGGGCACTTGCTTGTATTGATCCTCAACACCATTTATGATCCATTGAGCCCCACCAGAAATGATCCCCAAGAAACCAGGAGAAAGCCCTAAGGATGGTGACTCAAACCATTCCCTGAAAGAAACCTAGAAATGAGTCTTCCCTACAACCTAAGTAGAGTTTACATCAAAAACGGGGTACAGAGGCTGGAGTGACAGTGCATTTACCTTACATGCAGTGGGCCCTAAGAGAGAGAGAGAGAGAGAGAGAGAGAGAGAGAGAGAGAGAGAGAGAGAGAGAGAGATAAAGGCAGAGATACAGAGAGATAGAGAGACAGAGACATACAAAGAGACAGAGACAGCTAGACTCACTTTTGTGGACACAGGAACTGAGATCTGAGAATGCTCTAAGAGCATGGACCCAGAGAAAGCTGGACCCTCTTGAGAAAAGCTCCAGTATGAACAGCGGGTTGTAACACAGACGTGAAAGAGGACCATCCAAGGTTCAAGCTCCTTGACAATGCCATAGCAATTGTTAAACAATCTTAACTGGTAGAAAACTCCACATAGGGGCAACTAGGAGTGGGGTGGTCAAAAGGAAAGGAAACTAACTGAGCAGAAGACTCAGTCATCCTCTTCCATATATTCAGGATTAACCCAAGATTATTCAAAGTAAGAATGCTCTTCTCTCTCTCTCTCTCTCTCTCTCTCTCTCTCTCTCTCTCTCTCTCTCTCTCTCTCTCTCTCTCTCTTCTCTCCCTGTTTCTCTCCCCTCTCTCCCCCATAAGAAGAAACTCCACTTGTCCAATGTTCAACATTCAACTCTTTATAATGTCAGAAAGAGTTACCCTGTCATACAGCCGCCCACACTCATACTGCCCCTTCTAAGGCAGCACCCAAGTCTACCTGGGAATGTACAACCCTTGCCTTTCCTGCAGCCCTGGACTGAAACCAAGTAGTCTGTAATGTGGGGACAGGCACGGTGTCAGCTTGTTGCCTTTTCAAGAGCCTTTAGAGCTCCAGCTGGCCTGGGTGGGCCGGGAGCTTGTACAGTGAAGGTGAAATTAGACCTAATCGCAGCTCGGCTCTGCTTTGTTTGTGCCAGAATCGTTCCAGGAGGGACAACAAGAGTGAGAACAAAGACGAGCTCCTAGAGACCCTCTGGAGCCAGGGCCGGGTGTGCCTGGCAGCAGGTTCCCACAGTCATGGCCACCATCTCAGCACATCTCCCAGGGCAAGAAGGGTCATGATGGTCAAGGAGCCAGGAGGAGAGGCGGCCCACAAGTGCACCTCTGGGCCCCCTCACGCCCTGTGAAGATGCTCACTGGGGAGGATGCTCTGAGCGGGGGGGGAGAGAGAGAGAGAGAGAGAGAGGCCTGGGAGTCTGTATTTGACTGGGGGGAGGGAGGAGCCCCCGTCCCCGGGCCCAGCCTCCACCGCGTCGCAAACTTTGCGCCTCGCCCCCGCGGCTCCCCTCGGCGAGGCCCGAGTTTCCTCCGCGCCGAGGGGCGGGTGGGGCGGTGGTGGTCGAGCGCGTGAGGCGGGGCGGCCGGCAGGGGGCGCCGGTGCCCCCAGGCCGGAGCGGCGAGAGGAGAGGCGGGAAGGCGCGAGGAGGGGCGAGGCCGGGGAGCGCGGAGGGAGGAGCGAGGGGCTGGAGAGCCGCGGGGCCGCCGCCCCCGCCGCGCCGCGCCGCGCCAGCCGCCCGCCCGCCCGCCCGCGCGCAACAGTTCCCTCAAAGTTGCGGCCGTCAGAGGCGAGGAAGGCGAGGCGAGGCGAGGCGAGGCGGCGGCATGGGCACCCGGCAGACCAAGGGCAGCCTGGCCGAGCGAGCCGGCGCCGGCGCCGCGTCCGGCCCCCGCCGCGATCGGCCCGAGCTGTGGGCGTCGTGGCTGCTGCGCGCCGGGGACAAGGCGGGGCGCGCGGGGCCGGGCGCGGGGCTGCCGCCCTACCACCGGCGCGTCGGCATGGTCCAGGAGCTGCTGCGGATGGTGCGCCAGGGCCGGCGGGACGAGGCGGGGACGCTGCTGCAGCACCTGCGCCAGGTGAGCGCGCCGGGGGCCGCGGGGGTCCCGCCCCTTCGCCGCGGGGCCGGCGGTGCCTCTGGGTCTCGCTCTCGGGGGACCGTCCGGAGCCCGGCGGCAGCAGGTGCCTCCCTGGGCGCTGCTCCAGAGGCCAGGCCTCCCTCCCTCCCTCCCTCCGGGCCAGGCTGGCCAGAGGAGGCCTCGGGGAGGGGGACCTGTTGGAATTAGGTCCCTAGACGGCGCTTTATTCCACGACCCTCCCACCTCCCAGGGATGGTGAGTCTGCCTGGATCGGGCGGGTCTCCCCCCCTGATGAGCACCCCTTTCCGACAGTCTTCGGGACGGTGCCTTTGTCCCTGGAGTCTGGCTTCCTGGAGGCGGGGTGCCTTTCCGAGGCATCCTCCCAGCAACTGAGGAGATGGATGCGTGCCTCAACAACTTGGATCGTTGGACCTCCTGGATTTGGGGGACGTTGAAGTGGGGCTGTTGTACCACCCCCTGCCCCACGACTAACTTTGCCTGCCAGGTGCTCTGCCGTGAGTCCACGACTCAGCCCACGTGGAGAGAGGGAGTGAGGAGCTGAATTGGGTTTCCCATACGACATCTTCCTGGCGGGCAGGAACTTCAGGGTGCCGGCGCTCCGGCCCATTGGTTAGGACTGACCACATATATACATATATGACACGGCCCTTCCCCCTTTGCTTTGGGGCTGCCGGGCTGATGCTCTCAGACACCTTCCAGGCTTGCTTTCCTTCCAGGCTTATTTTGATTGATGGAGTGGGGTTCTGTTCCTTGGAGCATTCCAGGCTGCCCTACTGCAGAACCAAACAGGTTTTCTCAGTCAGGCTTTGGGGTGTAGCAGGTACTTCAAGCCCCTTATTCTTGCTGAATTGACCAGGTGAGAGAGGGGAAGCTCAGATGGTCTTTCTAGAGTTTTCCCCTTCCTAATAAAGCCGCTGCACCTGGAAAAGCACATGCCTGGGAGAAGTTTCTGAATAGGATGGTCACCCTTTCTGGATCAGGTAGCACCTCCCACTCACTACCACCAGCAGTTGGGTGCTGTGACCCTGGAGTGTTTGTGTCCACGGTGGTCGCTGCCACTGGAGAAGAAGCTTTCTAGCTGACTTGAGGGAAGAGGCAGGCCTTCTTCTCCGGCCTGTTTTTCCCAACAGAAGGATGCCTGAGAAGCTGCTGGATCCCCAGGTTCCTTTGAACTGAAGCACCAAAGAAAGAGGCCATTCTATGCCACATAACTTCAGCAGTGTGTATGTCTTTGTCTTTAGGAGATTAGAAGATTATATTGCTTCTATGGAAACTCTGTTGCCTTCAAACAGAATAATAGATTTTCCAGACCATCATATCCCATTTGCACACCAGACAGTAAGATAGTTTTACTGATCACGTGATGTTCCCCCAGCACTGGGGTGGCTCCTACAGAGGACACAGAGGAGTGGAGGGTTGGGGGTGGTGACAAGCCTTTCTTGGCAGTAAAGGAACAGAAGAAAGTCAGTGTTCTCCAGAGCCAGCCACAGGGGCCTACAGGAGGCAGACATCTTGGCTCCTTAGTCCTCTGTGCTGCCTTGTTCTGTGTCCTGAAGTTTGAGCTTCTAGGGAGAAGTTTTTTGGTGGGCAAGTAGGATCCTGTGACCCCAAGATTCCTACAGGACTATGGTGTATTTTTTGGCAAACCAAAGTGACAGGACTAGAAAGGCTACTGGGAACAAGAGCAGGCCCCCCAGATGTCCTCTGGTCTGTGAGAACAGAATAACTTACCCTCCAACTCTGGGCCTATCTGACCTCTGGCTTGTAGGCTTTTCTGGAGCCAGCAAGGGATCTTCCCAAGGGGCCTGGGGAGCAGCTGGAAAGTACAAGTCACGGTTCTCTGGGAAATAGTTTCAGGCCCTTAGCAGTGTGGGAGTGGGAGCCTAAAGCCAGGTTTCCTAAAGTTCCTGAGCAACTTAGGTTTTCAAAGACCCTGAGGGAGGAGAGGCTGGGTCTCTGTGTGCTATGCTAAAGGGACTTTTTACAGCATAGCACACCTTTTCCTTTCCAGTCCTTCACCTTCACCATTTTCTTTCCATTCCCTCCTATAATGTGGAAATGGTAATGTACAGAAAAGGAATGAGCAGTTACTGAGAGACATGAGCCACTGGGGGCCAGACCAAGAGTGTCTCTTTATTAACAGTTGGTAGAGAAAAGGGGGCAAGCAGATCCTGAGCAAGGACCCCAGGGATTAGTGACAGCTACTCCACTTGTGTGCATTTTGAGACCCTGAAAGAACTACAGGCACTCTTTCCAGACAAAAGCACAGACATACATAATTGTGAAAGAATTTCAGAGGCTCCAGATTGTGAATAATCTCATCTGATACCACACCTCCCTATTGTGTGACTTAGAGCAGGCAGGCTCAGGATTTGGAAGCAGAAACTTTGAGCCATGTGTGACTGCTGAATGTGTCTCTTTTATATCCAAGATTTAAATCCAAGATTTAAATTTCCTGATTGGACCCTCTGTAGCCTGGCTGTGCTCGTCCTTATTAGAGAGTTGTCATGAAGCTTCATTTAACATTAAAGATCTTGAGCTGAAATCAAGGGTGCAGGCAGTAGTCAGGAAGCTGCCCAGAAAGAGCAGAAAGCATCCCCTTCCCTTTAACAGCAATATGACTAGAAGAGAAATCTGGAGCCAAGACTTTGGTAATTTATCTATCTAGTAATCTGGTAGCTTGCCTCACTCTGTTTTTGACCTTGGGCCAGCAGATAACCTCTGTGAGTTGTTTCCTCCTTACCCTAAGGATAACTGAGGTAATGAGCAGAGTAAATGCTACAAACTGACTTTTGTATTGGCTCTGCGAATCCAGACTCGTCTCACAGTGCCCACAATTAGAAACTGAAGATTCTGCTCTACTTTGGGTCTGGGCAGGCCCAAGTATTTGGATTCTCTACCCATCAGGGCTCAATCCAAATCAGAAACTCAATGCATGTTTAGAAACAATATGAGCCCTGTGCTCACAGAAGTCTCATAGAGTAAAGAGGCCACTTGTACCTTCTTTCTGAAGAACTCATCATCCCCACTCACCCATACCCCCTTGCATCTTTCCCAAAACCTTGGGCTCAGGCTTGTTCCCCTTAAGAAGCCCTGGGGATAAAGCAACCTTTGGTCAGAGAATAAGGAAGTACCAGCTACATGGAGTATCATTCTGTCCGCTCAACCTTTTCTTAGTCACTCAAATTGCAGACAAGGATGTCCACCAACTCTATGGCACAGCAGAATAAGTGGAAGGTTTTTCTGAAGCTACCCCTTTGAAGTAGTTCCACAGCTTGTTTTCCCATATAAAGAGGGTTTGATTGAGATGTCCTATTGCCACTCAGAATGATCCAACCTAGTGGGCAAACCTGCCCTTTTGTCCCTCACAGCCTTGTGTCTTGAGCATACACTCATGGCCCAGGCCACTGCACCAGCATGACAGGGCTGACTTCACACCACCCCTGGGAGCCTGAGCCACATCAACGAATGCAAACAAGAACCTTCTGGGACCTGGAGTGATACTTGGGGTGGGGAGAGGTGTGGCTAGATGATCGCCAGGTGCTTGGGAGGTTCTGGAGACTGGACAGGTGAAACCCCGTCAAAATAATAATGAGAGCAGAACAGCTGATAAAGGTCACACACACCCACTCTGGCACCTCTTACCTAAGAAAATCTCTAGCTAAGCAAGCAGTTTAGAAGGCCACTAGCCAGGGAGCAGGGAGAGCCCCATTCTTAGCCTTGTTCAGAGTTTTTCTCTAACCAGAATGTGTTTTCTTGTTTCCGCTGACTGCTCCTTTCCTTTCCAAGGTCACCTTCCTGGGCATGGCAACCCAGAGCTCTGAGGCTAAGTCTCCTTGTAGGGCCTCCAAACTGCCTATGCAGTTTGACCATCTGATCATCTCCCCAGTTTCCCTCTGTGGTCCATCTTGACTATGAGATGAAGCCATATACTTCCTGGGGGTTTAGTCTAGCTGCCACCATTGCCCCTGTCAGGATATAGAGCACCCCAGGCTTGCGACATTTCTTTAGTAAGCCTCTGTGCTGCAAGGATGTGCTGCCATTGACACAGTATGTTCTCAAAAGGCACTTATTTCCCCAGCTAAAGGTATGCTTCTGAGGGCTTATTTTCCAGCCTTGTTAGTGCCATCATGAGTGCTGACAGCTTTGCTTTCCATGTGGCTGGGTTCCTAGGAGCCATGTCCGTGGGGCTTAGCTGTTGCTGGCAACCTGCCAGGCAGTGGTGTTCTTGGAGAGAGGAGTGGCATGCTGCCCAGCCTCTATGGACACTGCAGGGATCCCATCTGGCAGGTACAGTCTGGGACCTCTGCCGAGGTGGCAGAGAGGAGCGCAGCCTGATGGGCGGGCCTGACCTCCAGGTTCCTCATCTGCTGCTTGTGCTGAATCATGTTTTGTGAATCCATCCAAAAAGAGAATCCTTCCTTTCTAATATCTGCCACTGTCTGACCAATCAAGGTGTAGGTACTTCCTGTGACAGCTGCAGACAAAATTCAGAGCCAGGTCTCCAAAACCAAGGCTACAGTTGCTTCCTTGCATGACCTGATGGGACTATAGGACCTGGTATCAGGATGCCTGGTTAAGAGCAAGTGAGTCATTTTGGAGAAATAAAGATCTGTCTCCTTGAGATGACAGAAAACTGCTCTGCTCTCTTTCTTACTGGGCTCTCCTGGCAATGCCCACATTCTTTCATCTCTCCATGCACTGTTCCAGGGCTGAGGATACAGGCTATGTGTAGCTGTGTATAGCTCAGGAATGCTTTCTCAGAAGGATTTTAAGCATATCCTTAGGCCCACATCTCCTCCCCTGCCCAGGCCACCCCAGCATCTCAAGTTCTCAATCCACTCGGGGAGATTCCTTCCAGTAGTGGCCTATAACATCCATCAGTCACTCCTTCCTATTCTCAGGGCTCCCGTGCTCTTGCCAGCACCACCCCACCTCCTGCAGGTAGAAGATATCCTGCAAAGTGATCTTCTTCTGGCTTCTCGATCTGGAGCCCACATCTGAAGAGGTTCCACTGCCTAAAGGGGATCTCAGTCAGCCCTCTATCCACCCTAGACTCTCCCATAAAGAGCAGCATTACTGGTGGTGGCATAGGTGGAAGTGACCTGCATTCACTCTGCTCTCCCTGCTTCATGCCCTGCTGCTGTATCATTTGCTCCTTCAGGAAACGGAGGAATCGGAAGCAGTGACAGTGATATAATCACTGAATCTTGGACTCCATGTTATTAAAAAGATGAACATTCTCCTGAAAACGATGAACTTGGCCTAGGAACAAAGTTAAGGCAGGCACAGTTCCTACCTCGAGTTCTCCTGCCTGACGCTGAGGGGTGCCTACGTAGGTCTCTGGAAGCATTTTCCAGTCATTTGTAAGAACTTTTATTAGCTCCAACTCCTGGCTGCTACGGGCCATATGGAGTTCTGCTGAAGACTTGCTCAAAGGAGATGGCATTTTGATGTTTCTAACTTTACCTTAACCAGGATAGGTGCAGGAATCTTGCTGAGAATGGGGAGTTGAGTATGGATTTTCCTGCTGTGGCAGTCTGGTTGGGAGGCCCCAGACTGCTTTCTGTCCTGCTGCATCCTGTTTATTCATGGATATTTCTGCCTCTCTTCCCTTTTACTCCCTGCAGCTTCTCTTTGTGTCTCCTTCCATGTCCCCCACTTCCTTAGATGAGACACAGACCTCTTATCTCTTATCACTCTGAGGTCTTGGTCAGCTTCCACATTCGAGCATGGGCAAAACTAGGGTAGATGGAACAGGTGCATTTCTGTTTACCTGGTGCATTGCAGACTCTCCCTCCTATTTGCAGCATTCTTTCTAGTCCATAAAGCATTTTCTCATGTTTTCACTCCTGCCTTGTAAAATTAGCTGGACATCATTAAAGTAAAATATAAAGAAAATGGTGGGGCTCTGTATGTTTGTTTTTAGTATTATAAAAGTGAATACCGGGGCCTGGGAGATAGCATGGAGGTAAGGCGTTTGCCTTTCATGCAAAAGGTCATCGGTTGGAATCC
>PVKC010044724.1:0-11537 GCA_004027635.1 Crocidura indochinensis | reverse complement strand
GGTCCGTCCAAGGCTAGCGCAGGCAAGGCAGGCACCTTACCTCTAGCGCCACCGCCCGGCAGTACTGAAGAATTTCAAATGTCACCATTAAAAAATTATTACTTAACAAAAGAGGAAGTACTAAAAGAGGAACAAAAAGATTTGAGGGACCAGGAGGTAGGACAGCAGTGAGGATTGGTGCCAGGCCCCATACAGTCTCCTGAGCACTGCTAGGATGCGCCTTGGGTGAGGTACCATTGGGATGGTCCAGGGGTCTGGGCACTGATGAAATGACCCAGGGCCCCTTACTGCTGGGCCAGAGCAGCACTGTATCCCAGGCTCAAGCACTGAGCCGCTGTGGCTTTGCCTAGCATCGCCTCCCCAGTACCTCTCAGGAAATATCTTGAAGTCATTTACAAAAGGAAAATAAGCTACAAACCTAATTCTAGATTTATCAAAAGCATACATCTAAACAGGATCAATAAGAGCATGATCATAAGGTAAATAGATTAAATCAAACATGATCCAACCATGTGATGTCTAAGGGAGATACAATTTAGATCCATAGAAGGTGAAAGACACCAAAAAAACATAAAATTCAAATCAGATGAGATCAGTTTTTTTCTATGGGTTTTACCCTCTCAAACCACACAGGATAAAGACAAAGAAACATCATTGAGTCAGAAAGATAATGCAATGGGAAGGACACTGGTCTTGTTCATAGACCAGTCTTCATCCCTGATACCCCCAGTAGGGCCACATCCTGCCAGGAGCGATCCCTGAGCACAGAGTCAGGAGGCTAAGAATATTTGTTATTATCATGATCATTATTGCTATTGTTGTTCTATTGTTTGGGGGCCATACCTGGTAATGCTCAGGGCTCACATAGGGCTCTGCACTCAGGAATCACTCTTGGTGGACTCTGGGGACTCCTATAGGATGCTGCGGGTCAAACCTGACTCAACTGTGAGCAAAGGAGATGCCCTCCCTGATGCACTATCGCTCAGATCCCTGTGCTACAAATGTTTTTTTTGTTTGTTTGTTTGTTTGTTTTTATCATTAACAGTGGTGAGGCCTGTGAAAATACTAAAACCATGCACTTCAAATGATGAATTCTGTGCTATGGAATTCTCTCATGTATAATGTCCCTGAATCACACTTTCATTCACTCAAGCATCATATAGGATACAGGCTGAGGCAGTGTTTAAAATAGGGAGTCGGTGGCCGGAGAGATAGCCTGGAGGTAAGGCGTCTGCCTTCCATGTAGAAGGACGGTGGTGGCATCCCATATGGTCCCTCGTGCCTGCCAGGTGCGATTTCTGAGCGTAGAGCCAAGAGTAACCCCTGAGCACCGCTGGGTGTGACCCAAAAATCAAAATTAAATAAAATAGGGAGTCATGAAGCCGGCAAGGTGGCGCTAGAGGTAAGGTGTCTGCCTTGCAAGCACTAGCCAAGGAAGGACCACAGTTCAATCCCCCAGCGTCCCATATGGTCCCCCCAAGTCAGGGGCAATTTCTGAGCGCTTAGCCAGGTGTAACCTCTGAGCATCAAATGGGTGTGGCCCAAAAAATAAATAAAATAAAATAGGGAGTCAGAGTGATAGCACAGTAGTAGGCCATTTGCCTTGTACATCGCCAACCCAGGGTGGACCCAGGTTTGATCCCCAGCATCTCTCAGCATCCTATATCGTCCCCCCACCCTGCCAGGAGTGACTCCTGAGCAGAGAGTCAGGAGTAACCCCTGAGCGCTGCTGGGTATGGCTCCCCCCCCCCAAAAAAAAAAGAAAATTATAAAATTAAGTTCCCATGGCTTCTAGAAAGACCAGTCAGCCTACTCACTCCTGCCATGGGTGTTGTTGTGGTTTGATGTTGGGATGGGACAGGAAGGGGCAGAGATGAAAGTCACCCTGGGGCGATGAGTGGCAGGAGGCATGGCTAATGCAAATGACTCTGGTACCTTCCAGACAGGTACTGGGGGGTGGGTAGTACCATCCCCACCCCACACTCTCAGCCTGGGCATATGCCAGACCCCACACTGAGTTCCTCTTGTGCATCCTTACAGCTCACCCCAGTTAACATCATTTGACTAAAGGAAACAGGAGGCCAACTCAGCTCTGTGGCTTCTCATAGGGGCCCTGATCCAGCTGGCCTTGGAAATGGGGCAGCATCCTGGGCCTGAGAACTATGCCATTGTTTCTGCATGGAGACCCTTCCTCACTTTCAGAGCTTGGCACATGGTAATAATAAAGAGCAGGTTGGCACTGGGAAGGCCCCTCAGTCCCTGGGGATATAGGCAGGCAAAGCAGACAGGCCCTGCCTTGGCCACCCTGACAGCTGGGTACTGGGTACCCAATAAGGGGCACTGCCACCTTCTCTGAACAGCCTTCTGTCCCCCTTAATGGTTCTGGGGAGCTCCTGAGGGTGCCAGCTCCTCAGTTATTCCTGGCATCTCTGAGGTGTGGTGCCACTGCCCACCTGCACAATGCAATCCCCATGAGGCTTTTACAGCCAAGGTTTATAGCCAAGAGCCAATAGCTCTGGGGCTATTTCTGGGTATACTCTGGAGGGAAGCCTGGGGTCACTGGGCCAGGGTGGTGACTAGAGGCAATACCAGGGATCAAACTGGCCTCACACTTTCTTCACTGTCCTGGTTCTCCTGCCCCTTGGAGTCGTCTGGACCATACAAGATACTACCTGGAGTGATACTGACAGGGCCCAGGTGCCTAAGCAGAAGGAAAGCATGGCAGAAAGTGGCCAGGACAGTACTGAGGGCCCTGGGAACAGTACTGGGAGCCTTGGGGACAGCACTGGGAACAGCTGAGAGCTCAGGAAACAGCTGAGGATCAAGTGGAGTCTGGCTGCCCAGGGGTTCCCAGAACTTTTGAGAAGAGGGAAGGCCTCACCCTCACTGAGACCTTCATGTCAAGGCCCCTGATTTCTGCAAACTGAGGATGACAGTGTCCACTGGATTAGTCTCCGGAGGTGCCACCTGTGGACCAGCTCCCACTTTGCATTGTTTTGCCCATTGGTGCCCAGGGAGCACGGGGTAAAATGGATCTCACAGTAAAATGAAATAAGGCTTAGGCTCTATCAGGGATTTTGAATTCCTACAGGCTCTCCACTGTGCCTGGCCAGATGTGGAATAGAAAGTGCTTGCAGCGTGGCCTGGCTGTGTGCCCTGTGCCCCCAGTTTGTCCATCCTGGGACAGGACTGTCCCTCCAGCATGGGCAAGGAGGGTGACATGAGTGCTCAGAGGCTGGAATTCCATTGCAGTTACAGTATACCAACAAAAGGATTGAAGACTAAATACTGGATGTGTTTCATAAATAAGAGGAGGAAAGGAGGTATCAGAGCAATTGTACAGCGGGGAGGGCGCTTGCCTTGTACACAGCCAACAGGTACAATCCTTGGCATCACATAGGATTCCCCAGAGTCTGCCAGGAGTGACTCCTGAGCACAGAGCCAGGAGGAACCCCTGAGCACCACCAGGTATGGCTCCAAAACATAAAATAACAACAACAAAAAAAAATCATAGACAGCTTAATGAACTTCCTCTTTGGTGCTTTCAGGCGGAGTCCATCTGAGTTGCAGCCACCATGTAGGTATTACTGTGCTCAGTAAGGTCTAGGTAGTGGTCCTCAAACTACGGCCCGCAGGCCACATACTATATTTGTTCCCATTTTGTTTCTTCACTTCAAAATAAGATGTATGCAGTGTGCATAGGAATTTGTTCATAGTTTTTGTTTTTACTATAGTTCGGCTTCGAACGATCTGAATGAACTGGCCCCCTGTTTAAAAAGTTTGAGGACCCCTGGTCTAGGAGATGGGTCTACTCCCATCCTATGAGCTGGACCTTGCCTCCCTCAGAACCCCTCCCCACTGAGGCAACTGGGAATACCCATTCCCACCCCCTGCCCTCTACCTCCCACTCCCTACTCCACCCCACCCCTATTGACTGGCCACCTCACCAGCATTCCTTCACACCCTCTTTCTGCCTGGAACCTCCACACAGCACTCACACACCCCAGGGATCCTACCTGGGGACAGTCCTTAATGTAGTGGCCTTTGTTGAAGCACAGATGGCAAAGATAGTTGGGGGGTGGCCTCTTGCTGGGCTTGCGGCTCTCAGAGCTGAGCGTCAGGTCCGAGAAGTGCTCTGTGAGGGAGCTGAGGCCATCAGCGATGTTGTTGAGGGAGCCGTAGGGGGATGCGCTCTTGTACACGCTGCTGCCCAGCGCCTGTAGGGACAGGTCATTAGGGCAAGGCAGGGGTGGTGAACCAGTCCCGGGATCTCCACCATACATGCACAAAGACACGTACAGAAAAAGACTCTCAGAGAGGCTCATACAGACACATGCAGACACCAGATATCTACATTCATTCAGACACGCATACATAGACTCTCACATGACACACACAGATGCATATGATTCACATACACAAAGACACTCACACTCATGGAGACACACAGACTTTCAAACACAGATATTCAGATTCACACAGACACTCTCTCAGACTTGGGGGGATGGTGCTAACCCCATAGCTGCCCACTGGTTTCTTCTGAACCCCCACCCCAATTCTCTAGATGTGTCCAAGGACAGGCCCATGCTGGGAAACTGGAAGAAGAGCAGCCTTGAGTTTCCAAGGTCCTGAGTTTCAGGTAGAGTGAACTCATGCCATTCTCCCTCCTAGCACATGGGCCCTGCCCCATGTACAATGCTCAGCTCCTGCCTGGTCAGGCGAAGGGGCTGTGCTGGTCTGACACTCCCCACTGCAGGAAGGACGAGCCCCCACTCACGCCATCTCCCACAGAAGTGAGAGGCCCAGCCTGGGGAGCTGAGAGGAAGTGCCACCTCTCCCGCCCCTACTGACAGGAACCAGACGCCTCCCCAGCCTTCAAAGCAGGCGCAGCCTCTATTTATAGGTTCACGGGCCTAGACCCCAGACATGCTGGAATTCAGTGACTGAGGGGCCTGCACTGAGGCTGCCCCTTCACCAGGGACACCCAGATTGTGGTCCCAACCAAGGCCTGATGTTGGGACATCTCTAACCTGGGCTCAGGTGCTCAGAGACTCCAGGAATACTCACTGCAGATGAGGGTGAGCTGTGGGCCCACAGGGGGTATGACCATATTCTAGGGCAGGGGTCTCAAACTCAATTTACCTGGGGGCCGCAGGAGGCAAAGTCAGGGTGAGGCAGGGCCACATAAGGGATTTCGCTTACCGAATATTCGCAATAAAAAATCGCATTAGTAAGAAAAAAAATCGCAAAACATCGTATTAAACATTTGCATACCCCAAACGGAACTGCTCGGGGTATGCGAATGTTTAATGCGTTTCTTTTCTTACTAATGCGATTTTTATTGTTATCATTCAGTAAGTGAATAAGCGTGAATACTGCAATATTTGAAGGCTGGCCTCGGGCCACAAACAGCCCGCGGGCCGTGAGTTTGAGACCCCTGTTCTAGGGGGACTCTGACTCTCTTTTGCCCCAAAGAGGCACAAAGCTCATTAGGAGAGTTGCCCAGCTCCCAGCTAAAGATGGGCAGACAGAGCTTTGCAGCAGAAGGGTCCTTGGGCTGTCTGCTTGGGGAAGCCAGCAGGTGGGCTGAGAGCTGAACCTAAGGGCACATCTGTTCCTTCCATCAGGGGACAGAGCCCTCCCCCACCCCA
The DNA here is from genome assembly GCA_004027635.1 of Crocidura indochinensis. NCBI lineage: Eukaryota > Metazoa > Chordata > Mammalia > Eulipotyphla > Soricidae > Crocidura > Crocidura indochinensis. The sequence goes on along the minus strand of PVKC010044724.1, from coordinate 5,886 downwards.
TAGATGGACACTAGGGTATTGAATTCTGAACTGTGGAGCAAAGATGCAGGTCCAGCTCAGGCCAGCCATGGAGGGCAGAGAGTGCCTAGGCTGGTATCTGCTGAGGGCTTCCTCCCATCATCTCTGTACCCTGCCTCGAAGAGCCAAGCTGGTGGGTCAGACACACCGAGTGTCCTGTCCAATCATGAGGGCGAGGGGGGCTGGGGCTGAGGATCTGAGGAGCTCATTGGCACGTCCCTTTATTGTTGCCTGGCAGGAGGAGGTGCTCCTTTTGCTTGGAAGACTAGCAAGTGCTCCCACAATAGGCACCATACCTCACAGTCCAGATAATGACCTGTGAAAAAAGCTCCGTGTACTCAATTTTTAGATATTAGATTTTTGTTCTTGCTTTTGTTCTGAGGCCACCCCTGACAATATGCAGGGCTTACTTTTGGCTCTGCCCTCAGAGATCACTCATGGGAGGGGCCGGGGGACTCTATAGTGGTGCCTGAATCAAACCTAGTTCAGTTGTGTTCAAGGAAGGTACCCTCCTTGTCATATTATCTCTCCAATCCCTTCATATCTCTATATACTTATGAGACTACAATATAATAGAAATATAACTATTTGGGGCCGGGCGGTGGCGCTGGAGGTAAAGGTGCCTGCCTTACCGCGCTAGCCTTGGATGGACCGCGGTTCGATCCCCCGTGCCCCATATGGTCCCCCAAGCCAGGAGCAACTTCTGAGCGCATTGCCAGGAGTAACCCCTGAGCATCACTGGGTGTGGTCCAAAAACCAAAAAAAAAAAAAAAAGAAATATAACTATTTAAATTATTAATAATTTTTGTTTAGAGACTCATACAAGACAGCACTCTGGGCTTAATTCTGGTTTTATGCTAGGGATCACTCCTGGTGGGTTCAAGGTGAGGGTAGGGAACTACATGGGGTCAACTTCATGAAATGGAAGCACCTTTCCCCACTGTAGTATTGCTTCGGCCCTTTCGGCAACTCTGTTGAACAGACTATGAAAAACTTTTCCCAACAGCTGATGATGGTCTGAGGAGAGGTAGGGACAGGATATTTTTAAATTAAATTATGGCCCTGTTTTTTTTTTTTTTTAAGACCTATTGCTACTGCACACTTCATAGATCTTTATCACGTTTATAAGCACCAGGAAATCACCACAGAGGAAGAGCTTTGTGGAAATGCTGGTTAGAACTGAACCCTCAGCATATCCGGTCTCCGCCCGCACGTGCCATGGTCCCATTTCATAGGCCAGAATGGGTGAGTCCCCAATGGTGAGTCTTGGGCCAGAGAGACAGGACAGCATATAGAGTATTTGCTTTGCATGTGGCCAACCCGGATTCAATTTCCCGAATCCCAGATGGTCCTGAATCCCATCAGGAATTTTTCTTGAACAGAGTCAGGTCAGCCCTGAACTTTCTGCCAGGTATGGTAAAACATAAACAAAGTACTGGCCAACCTAGAAATTCCCACCAGATACACTTTTCTGGGTCCCAGTATAGACTGACAGATCCATACAGCAGCCTGGGCAGGGCATGAGAATGGGGCAAAGCATAGAAAATCTGCCACTTCAGCTCCCAGCAAGCATGAGGTTTGGGGGTATTAAGTAGACCCCACTAGTGTGACACGACCTTGCTCTTTACCACAGGTCAAAACTGACCCCAGGAGGTGTCCACATTTACCTCACGATTATTGAGGTTTTGGGGGCCACGACTGATGTCCCATGGCTGCAGTGTTGGGGGCAATAAGGTTCTGAGGGGTTCTGGGGATTCTGGGAACGACAAGTGGTTGGGATATTGCGGGGCTAGAGACCAGATCTGAGGTTCCTCTCTGGCCCCTGAGCCCCAGAACCTATTGGCACCAGGATACCTAACCAGCCAGGCTGTATCCTGACTGACTCCCCACAGACTTGCATGAGGGGTGCTTTGGGGGCATCCCTTTGACCCCAGATAAAAGTTCATCCACATGACAAACTGAGTTCCCAGTGCTGCAGCTCACCCAGGCCTGGGCGCTGGATTTCATAAATAACAAATCTCTTATACTCCCTCTTCTCTTTTTTTTTTTTTCCTTTTCTTTCTCCTCTCCCCCAACCCCTTTCTTTCTTTCTGGGTAAAATTTCAGCAAATCCACAAGAATCAGCACTATTTTGACAACCAAGAGTCCAGAGGAAGGGGAAGTTCGGCAGGGCACTAATTACACCCTAGAAACCAGCTCCCTGTTTTGGGCCTGGTAGCACCCCTTGGTCCAATCCCAAGTGTGAGTTCGTGGTCTGGTCACAGTTCCAGGGTCCAACTCAAGGCACTATGAGAGACAAACAACAGCCCCTATGACTGCCTCCTACCCCTACAAGGGGTCTGTCCCAACCAACAGTGAACCCAATAACCTCCTGTCCATGCTAGGAGCACAGGTCACCACTCTGAGTAAGCTTCTTCCAGCAATCAGGGGTACCCAGTCTGGGGGCACTGACAGCCTCAGGCAGAGCTCAGTTTCCTCTCAGAAGTCCTGGAACTTGGGCACAGGAATAAAACGTAAGTGCCAGATGGAGGTCTATAGAGGTCTCACATAGGAAAGATTGCAGGAAGGGCTAGAGGGATCAAACTCACACTCTCAGGATTTCACTTATCTTTAGGTGCCCAGACTTGAGGAAGGGACAGTCCTGCACTGTCAGACTGTGTGTCAAGGAGGGCAGAGCCCAGGACCACCTTGCTCCAGTCCCAATACATCATAGTACGAAGTTGCTGTGCCCCCAGCACCACCATAGGCCCTATGTTCCTACCCCCAAGGTCCCTATGCCCAGGGCACTGGTTCATGGCCTTGCCCTACCTGGATGCTGGTCTGTGGCCCAGCTGCAACCTTGAGTCCGCCAGGGATGCACACTGGGCCCAGACCCCTACACCCCACACATCCTCAGGAGCCCCCATGACCTGAGGAGTTGTGATGTCTTGGCTCTGCATAGTGAGGCACTTGGGGCCTCACAGAACCCCAACGTCCCTCTACCCTTCCTGCTGTAGCTATGCTGGGCAGATTTGCTGGTGGGGAGGGGCATCCCTGGCACCTTGCCCCATTGAGCCACACTGACACAGGCTAAGGAGACCTCTTGGAAGGTGAAGAGAGCCTCTGGGAGCAAGAGGCATGCCCCCTCTCCCAGTGACCCTGCAGCCAGCAGGACATATGACCCCTGCCTACCCATGGCTGCTGCTTCTCTAGACTCTGACCTGAGGCAGGAAGACATTCAGGATTATTCATGCCCAGTGAGGCCTGGGTGGGTAGCTCTCAGTCTCTTACACCTGCCAAGGATTGGGTGAAGGGTCCCACTCACAGACTGGAAACTGGAGCTCTGAGGGGCTCAGAAACTTGCCTAAGGGAACCCAGGCAGCTGGCAGACAAGAGAAACTATGCAGTGGGGTCCTGATACCCAGACCCCACAGGCTGAAAGGTTCACTCTACCAGCTCAGAGCAATAGTGAGCCACTGCTACTTCCCTTGGGCAGCGTGAGGGAGAGTAGCCAGAGTGAATTGCCTTGCACATGTCTGACCTAGGTTTGATCCCCAACAACTCATATGGTCTCCCGAGTCCCTCTAGGAGTCACCCCTGAACACAGACAGAGCCAGGAGTCAGGTCTGAGCACTGTTAAACAAGGTCCCAAAACAAAACAACAAAACAACAACAAAACACTTCACCGATCCTGCTCCCCATGCACTCAGTACCCACAAACCTACTCAGGCCATCTGGGGCTTCAGGATGGAGTCAAAAACACTTTCAACCCTGTGCACAGACAAATGCTCATCCACACATGCATACTGACAAGCACACAAACACACATGCATACTGACACAAGCACATATAGTCATATATGGTCAACAAAAGAGGAAAAAAAAAAAGAAAAAAAAAGTCATATATGGTCAAGTGAGGGGATAGGTGACAACTAGTTGTTAGTCCAAGACTCTGGTAGCCAGGGAAATGATGCCACAAGCTGAGTGGTGGGTCAAGAGAGGGCAGCCCCCCAAGGACCCACACACATACCCAGACTCCTGGGTCCACTCAACAAGGCCACAGGAAGTACCATGCCCATGTACACCTGTGTTCAGTGGGTAATTCTAATCAGGGAGTCCCAGGCCTCCAATGGGAAGAAGAGGCCAGGCATGGTGCACAGCAGAGAGATAGAAAAGGGGATGGGTGGGGTGATGGTGACAGAGCAGGGAATGGGTACAGAACAGGGGACTGGAGGATGGAGCTTGGGATGGGAAGATGCTCCCCCACCTCCTGCATGTTCTCTGCCACAGCCCTTGAAGCCCAGCAGTAGGGAGCCTGAGCCCAGCTGCCTCTTTCACAGGACCTGATGCCACTATTCACGGGATGGTGCCATGACCCCCAGAAGTGATGCTGGATCAAAGGTCTGCTCTGGACCCCTGTGGGGCAGACCAACACTGGCTGCCTTCACATGTCTGCAACATCCAGCTAGAGGGTCCAGGCCTCAGGCCTCATACCTCACTCTTGTCAATGAATGACAGAAGAGGTCCTCCAGAGGGGACAATGGTCAGTCTTATGGCCCCATTTGGTCAACACCAATGAGCAGCTACCAGCACTGAACCCCAGTTTATAAGAACCTCAGTGCATTGTTCCCTCAGAGACTCAGTTTTCTCCTCTGTACAATGGGGACACTGAATTGATCATAACAGGGAACAAAAGTACTGGAAAAGACAGCACAGGGCATTTGCTTTGCATGTGGTCAACCCCAGTACAATTCCTAGCACCATATATTGTCCCCTGAGTACCATCAGGAGTGATACCCTAAGCACAGCCATGTGTGGCCCAAAAATTGTTTTTAAAAAAGACTAGGAAGGGGCCAGAACGGTGGCATGAGCTGTAGGGCATTTGCCTTGCATTCTGCACATGGCTAACCTAGGATGGACCACAGTTCGATCCCCCTGTGTCCCATATGGTCCCCCAAGCCAGGAGTGATTTCTGAGCGCATAGCCAGGAGTAACCCCTGAGCATCACCGGGCATGGCCCAAAAAGCAAAAAAAAAAAAAAAAAAAAAAAGAGAACTATAGCACAGAAGGTAGGGCATTTGCCTTGCATATGGCCAACCCCTGTTTGATCCCATAGGGTCCCTTGAGCATGACAGGAGTGATTTCTGAGGGCACAGTCAGGAGTAACCCCTTAGCACTGCCAGGAGTAGCCCAACCAAAAACAAACAACAAAAGGAGTAGGAAGAGCTCAGTGCCCCCCTCTGTCTCTCTTAAGCCTGGCTTCTCTTGGACTCATGGTCCCAGGAGCCGCCGGTACCCAGTGCCCATGGCCCATGGTGGCCTCTTCTCAAGGGAATGGGGTCAGGGATGAGTTTCCAAGTGACAGGCTAGACAGAATAGCCATGGATCCCACCTACACCTAGCCTACCACATTGGAATGACCAGAGACTAAAACTGACCTCTGAGGGACAGAAACTGCCACCCAGTTCGAGCCAGCTCTGCAGGGTGGGCTGCCTGGTTTCTGCTTCCTATAAATAAGGAGCTCAAAGAAAGCAAAGGTCAGAAGAAAGTGCCCGGCTGGGACATTGCCCAGTGTCTTAAAACCAGTCTTGTAGAGCCAGAGAGATATCATGGCTCAAATCCTGGCATCCCATATGGTCCCCCGAGCCTGCCAGGAGTAACCCTTGAGCACGTCTGGGGCGGACCCCCTAAAAAAAAAAAAAAAAAGCAAAAAAAACACAAAAAACAGTCTTGTAAGCTTTTGGTCAAGGATCAAACTTGGGACACGCACAGCCCCCAATGCCAGCACCACCAACGATTCCCTACTGCACAGCCACCAGCAAGAACCAGCAAGTGTAGTACTAAGTGAGCCAGCACAACAGCTAAGTGTACCCAAATCTGTGGCTAGCAC
>PVKC010044723.1:0-11531 GCA_004027635.1 Crocidura indochinensis | reverse complement strand
TTGAAGAACCATCAATGTAGTATCAACATTATGCAGTGCAATAACAATTGTAAGATGGCATTTAGTTCTGAACAATGAATGACATTGTACATATATATCATATATATTACTGTTTTCACTGTTTAATTCTGGGTGTTCTATTTAATATTTATAATATAATTTGTTTATAAACAATTGGTTCCCCATTTAATAAATGAAACTATCAAACACAAAAAAGCTCATTGTAATAGTTTATTAATTTCTTGCAACACTCTCTTAAGCACACACATTATGAAATATATAGTCCTATAATTTCTATATATTTAGTTTTATTGTACTTTTATAGTAATACTTATATTTCAGATGTGAGTTATTACTTCATATGTTTAGTAAACATCGTACTTTATATTTGGCAATACAAGTCAAATAGTGATAACATTTTTCAAAATATATTATTTATGTGCTGCATCTATTTCTAGTATATAGTTCTGTTATTTTCAAGGTACTTTACAATTCGATATAAGTTACAGTTTACCTCTATTACCTTTCAAGTAAGTAGATTTATTAATGCTGATGATTTGTCTATTATTTATCTATTAGTCTATCATTTGATAAACATGGCTTTAGTTTCAGCAGCTAATTTTAAGAGTTTAATCTTTTTTGAGTATAGAGGGATGAAAATAGTTTTTTTTATAAATATTTTTAAGTACCATGGTTACAAGCATGTTCTTTGAAAATAGTTTTATTAAAAGAGGTTTACTACGAGAAATGTGAGGGGACAGATATACATATTCAAGGGAGAACATAGGTTTCTCCAGAGAGCAGGGGAAAGATTTAATTAATTTTATTTTTAATATGAGAATTTGCTTTTGTGATTGATTTTGTCCTTTTTATTATAGATTCAGTCTACTCTGTTAAGTTATTTTGAAAAATTTATTCCTGAACAAAAAGAGCAAAGCATGTCAGTTTTTAGGTTTTTACTGTTTATAATCAATTGACTGTTTTCTATTTTTTTCTCACTTTAAATAGAAAAAAATTAATATCTTGAAAATTTAAATTAAATATTAACTCATAGTAGATACAAAGACTGCTTTTCTTCTTATATAAATGCTTCTATTGGAGATATAGTTCTTTACATAAAAGTTCAAAATTGAAATACCTCAAATAGGAAAATGATTTTTAAAGATAATATTATTGGGACCAGTGAGGTGGTGTTAGAGGTAAGGTGTCTGCCTTGCAAGCGCTAGCCAAGGAAAGATCACAGCGGTTCGATCCCCTGTTCGTCCATATGGTCCCCCCCACAAAGCCTGGGGCAATTTCTGAGCGCTTAGTCAGGAGTAATCCCTGAGCATCAAATGGGTGTAGCCTGAAAAAAAAGATAATATTACTATTTTGAAACCATAGCCATGCAGTTGGAGTCTTGTGTGATACATTTGAGTTTGTCACATATGTTTGTAATGCCTCTATGTTTTTATTGTATTTTGTAAACATTATACAGTAAACCATGTTAATATAACTTACTGAAAGTGAAATCTATTTCCCATTATTGGGCAAATGCACATAAAATAATAGAACTTAATTTCTTTAGTTCTATCCACTGCTAGTTTTTCTAAATTGTGCTGTAGCTATTATGTACTTCACAATTTCTAAGTACCACAATAAAGAATTATTCTTCTTTCATTCAACATGCCCAATTGTGAATCTCAATGGCTATTTTTAGATACATCTTTCATCATCTGAATCTATCACCTATTATATTGTATATTGTTGTAGGAAAAAGATACATGGTAATTCACATGCTGGTTCTGGAAAGTCTAAAAAGATATAGTAAATGTAAATTTTTTAGGGAGAGACATGTATCTTGAAAGGAAAAGTACGGTATGAATTAATTTGTCAAATAGTTACATGCTATTAGGTAATACAAGACTATTTCCCATTTCTTAGGCCCTAGATGATACAAGTTTTTCTTTTATACAGAACTATAATTGCTATTAGGACTAGAGAGATGTACAGTGGGTAGGGAAACTACAATGCACACAGTCAACCCAGTTTTTTTTTTTTTTGGTTTTTGGGCCACACCCAGTGATGCTCAGGGGTTACTCCTGGCTATGCGCTCAGAAGTCACCCCTGGCTGGCCTGGGGGACCATATGGGGCACGGGGGATCGAACCGCGGTCCATCCAAGGTTAGCGCGGTAAGGCAGGCACCTTACCTTCAGCGCCACTGCCCGGCCCCAGTCAACCCAGTTTTAACCCCATACACCCCATATGGTCCAGTGACCCTGCCAGCACTGATCCCTGATCTCACTGGTGTGGTCCAAAATTAAAAAATATCCTTAATGTTAAATATATTGAAAAGCTATGTTAAATTTATTATAGCTTATATAACTAATACAAAATTAATGTGCTCAGAAATGCATGTATATGCAGGTTACATTTTATTGTGTATGTTTCCAAAAGTTAAAAAATGAAATTTTAAGTATCTTTCCATTTAAAGATGTTTAATTGTTCTTCTAATTCCATCTGTACTTCATATATAAATTATTCTTTCTCATATCAATAATGTTTATTCTAATTAATATATTATTTGTCAAGTTACTATAAAAGTATTATATATTTATGGGGCCAGGCGGTGGCGCTGGAGGTAAGGTGCCTGCCTTGCCTGCGCTAACCTAGGATAGACCGCAGTTCGATCCCCCGGTTCCCCATATAGTCCCCCGTGCCTAACAGGAGCGACTTCTGAGCAAATAGCCAGGAGTAACCCCTGAGCATCACCGGGTGTGGCCCAAAAACCAAAAAAAAAAAAAAGAGAGAGAGAGAGAGAGAGAAAAGTATTATATATTTAATTAATTCCAGTGCCTTAATATTTTATATGTATTTGTCTCATTAGTTTTCTTTAATTTTTATTAAATATTTTATAATTCAAATTGTCCTTTTTTGTCATAATATGATTTATACAGTTCATTGTTTTAATGAATATTTAAAATATATATCTAATATTGAACACTTTATAGAACACATTTACAAATAAATCTATAATAAAGTAACTATATTGCATCTTATTTGACATCTTCAATATATTGATTTAACATTGGTTATAGTTTTGTAATGTACTCATAATGCATACTCATGAAATAATTTTCTATGCAAAAACATGAAATATTGGAAAAAAACTAACAAATTAGAAACCATTGTGGTTAGAAATTAAGAAACCTTTTGTTTAATTTAGCAAGTATATCTATTATCTAAGTATACCTAAGTTATTTAAGTGCAAAATTCATGATCAGCTCTATCTTGCATGATTTCATGAAATGAAACAGTTAATGTTTTTTCTCACATATATAATATTTGCTATTCTAATGTTCTCCCAATATTTTTCATTTCTGAACATGTTTTTGCACTTCTGTATAAATAATTGAAATTGAGAAGTCATGTGTTATTTCCAATCCATTTATATATTGATATTTGCAGATTTGTTGAAATCTGGTTAATATTTTGTTTCAAATTCATATTATAATAAATATGTAACTGTGAATGACCAATATTTTCTATATATTACACTTTGTCTTTTTTATGCTTTCTTTTCATCTCTCTCTCTCTCCTTTTTGCTGGGGACAGAATTCATACCTCTATAGTTGAAAGGTAGGTTTCTAACACAGACTCATCCATGATTTCTCTTAACTAAATAAGAATAATAGGTATTTTAAAGTAAAAATTATCAGTATAACGTTTTGACTTAAGATTTACCTCAGAAAGTTCTATAATAAAATTCGGTTATCATATTCTGAAAATAAAAATTTAAGTGAATGTTATGATTGTTCTATATCTTAAAATTGATCAGTTTCAGATAATTGGAATATTCCCTCATACTCTGATTATTTTTATTTATTTTTAATGTTGATATTTATATTAATTTCTTAAAATGTAGACTTTGCTTTTCAAATACATTCCAGCTTTGTAATTGATTAAGATTCCGTTTATTGATAAAATGACAATTCTCACATAATCTAGACCACAGCTGGCAGAAGGATATTTAAAAGTATTTTCACATTGACAAGTCAACACAGGAAATTCCTATACTTAGATAAAAATTTATCCAAAGTTTAAATCATTCATTAAGTCTTTAGAATGCAATGATAAAATCCTATGTCAAGTTCTAATCACACTCATAAATCCAATTAACTTAATTTGAAAAATTAGAAACCAAATATTGCTACATATGACTTTTACATATATATGTAATTATCTATGTCCTTAAATGTTATAATTAATCTTGCTTCATTAAAATGTATTAAATTTCTATGTTGTTACTTTTATATGTTTTGAAATTTTCTCCATATTCTGAAAGTTGGTATTCATTTCTATATCTCTGGAATTTTTGAAAGCATATTTAAAAGAAAACTTTAATGACACATTTTCAGGTTTCAAAAACATACATGTTAGTTTTCTGGTAGTAAAAAGTTGAATGTAGTGTTAATACCTGGATACTGTTCTAACATTTCCTAACATTTTAAGAAAATCTATCATGTATAAAATATTATCACTTGGGCCCGGGAGATAGCATGGAGGTAAGGCATTTGCCTTTCATGCAAAAGGTCATCGGTTCGAATCCCGGTGCCCCATATGGTCCCCCGTGCCTGCCAGGAGCAATTTCTGAGCATGGAGGCAGGAGTAACCCCTGAGCACTGCCAGGTGTGACCCAAAAACCAAAAAAAAAAAAAATATTATCACTTTATTTTCATAATAATGATGCACTTCTACATTAAGGAATAGTGAGAAGTCTAGTGACCCACTGAATTGAAAGAGACAATTGAAAATAAAATTAAAAAATGTGTTTAGTTTTAAATTTAATATTCCCATTTGTTTTATAGTTCATTTATTTAATCAGAGTTGTAAGACATGTTTCTTTGGACCATTCAGCATACATACAAAAAAGTTACCCATAATAATACTACATAGATAACATTTTAATATGTATACACTAAGTTTAATTTTGATTATCAGGTTCTCTTCAAACTTGTGAATGTTTTATTTTAATGGATCCATAAATAATAACTCAATATATAATTACTTCTAAAATTTTATGTATGTTACCTTTTTAGCTTGTAACTCAGAATGTAGGATATGACTACTTTATCCTGATTCTAATGGCCTCACTACTATTTGGAAATTGTTTCTAAAATCTTTTTCAGTAGAGTCAATTTTTATTTTGAAAATTGTGTAGATATTATATTAATATTTATTATATAATTAATTAAGTTGTTCCCAGCAAAAATTAGAGTAGCAACACTGAAGTTTGAAATCTGTGCTTTATTTTTCAATATACTGGTTTCAAAAAAAACATTTAGAAATATGTAGGGCTCTTTGAAAATTATACTTTATGCAGTTATATCTCCAAAAGTATCATAGCAGTGCTCGCTTCAGCAGCACATATATTAAAATTGGAACAATACAGAGAAGGTTAGCATGGCCCCTGCTCAAGGATGACACACAAATTTGTGAAGCGTTACATATTTTAAAAAATCATAACAAATTTTATCATCAATTCCAGTGTATAAATAGTCTCTTAAGTTATTCTTCCATTTAGCAATTGTTTTTTCTGCCATGTATCATTTTTATCTATTTTAGTTGCCTATTCATCTATCCTTCCATCCATACAAGAAAATATTCATTTTCTAATGTTAAGCACCTATTATTTAAAAATTGAAAGAAATTGAACTTATTCCATGTAGAAACAATACCAGTAATAGCAAGGAGATTTGTGGGACCGAAATTTTGTACTGGTATCTAATCCAAACATTTGAATTTGATATTCTTTTTCCTAAATATAATGAATGATAGGTAATAATTTATAATCAAAGTCCTCTGGCAGCTCTTCACCTTATCCCTTGGTAAACTCTTTTATTTTTTTTTTTTTGGTCTTATCTTTTGCACCACATTTTTACAGTAGTGTTAATACTTATGCTTTTAATGACGTGTTTACTTGAGCTTTCCACAACGAATGCTACACTTTACAGAACCTCATATGTTTTCTCCAAATCACCTAATTATTCTCCATTCTACAGCCCTTCCCTCACAAGGCATGCTCAAATTTTTAATCAAGGACCATAAATTTGTCATAAATTGATATATTCTGTTCCATTCTATTGTTTTGCTTCTCTATAGTCCACAATCATGTGGTTGTCCTTTTCTCTATAGCTTATTTTAGTTGATAATCCAAGTTGCTATAAACTTCACAATTTTATATGTTCTTATGGTGATAAAGTTTTTAAATGTGTATATACATTATTTGGACAATCGAACACTATTGGACATTTGGTTTATTTTTATATCTTGCCAATTATAATCAGGGTTATAGTGAATATAGATGTGTTTATATGTATTTCTGAATTATTATTTTTATATTTAGGAGTACATACCAAGAAGTGGAATCATTGAAAACTGGAGTCATCTGAAAGCAATTTTTTGAGCTTTTTAGAAATCTAGATGCAATTTTTCCTCAACGTGCAAAAAACTATTATTTTGAATATCAAGGAATTTGGTTCTTTTTTTGGTTTTTGGGTCACATCCGGCAGTCCTCAGGGGGCTAATACTCCTGGCTCTACACTCAGAAATCGCTCCTGGCAGGCTCAGGGTACCATATGGGATGCCAGGATTCGAACCACTGACTTTCAGCATGAGAGGCAAACACCTTACCTCCATGCTATATCTCTGGCCCCAAATTTGGTTCTTTTTAAGTTCACTTTAAGTTACATAACAGTAACTCTTGGGAGAGAATCTTACAAGATATTACCTTTAATTTACATAATTAACAGAGAAAATTACATGTACTCTTCATGAAGTGAAAATAGTGATGACATAGGGTGTCATGGGTCCATATTAATGTTTGTTCATTGTAACTTAAATTTTGTACATAGTATAGACATTTTGATAACTAATATTTTGGTATTTTTAATAATAGCTTGAAACTATTCACTAATTACTTAGGATAATGACTAACAATACTTTACTATTAGTATTTGAATGATAAAGGATTACTTTGTGAATGATAAAATAATTTATTAGTTGCATCATTTTATAATAAATCCTATACATTTCTTTATTCTTTAGTTTTGCCAAAGTATTTTGGCAAATTGCCTTTATTGTTAAAATAAATATATTCTTTTCAAGCCTATTTCCTTGTCAATGTTTATAGGAGTGCTACCTATTATGATTGTTTCATTGGAGAATAATCATCTTAAAAATTATGAGTATCAAATTTAGTTCACCCTTGTTAAGAACCATATTCAACCAAACTATATATATAATATCGACATTTTATAAAAGTTTTTGATTTCTACTTTCTTCACTGGTTTCATTATACATCCAAATTCATCAATGAGCTATTTAGGTACTTGAATCTACATGCAATATTTATAATGAACACGAATGCATTGAGTAATATATCATAATATACATGTTCCAAATGATATGTAATTATATAAGTAGATATATAAATATTACTCCTTACAACTTGAAAATATGTACAATGTTCATACTTCTAGATTAATTTTCAAAAAAATTTTACATACCTGCTAATATATGACTTGGAACTTTTTAAACTAAACACATTTTAAAATGTGAAAGATATGCCATTCTTAAAATCTAGCTGTTACAGTTATTGAATGTCACAAGAGGTTATTAAATTTCTCCCAATGGTATGCCATTACATGTTCAGCTATTTAAATTTAGAAAGTAAGTTGATTATAACAATGGCATACAAGGATATGCAAGGTATGTTTTGCTTTTCAACTTTTATAGATGTTCACATTAGTGACAATAAGGCACTGTCATCATGATCCAAGGGCATAATGGAAATCAGTTTCTGACAGAACATATATTGTCCTTGACAGCTACACTGACAAAATAAGGGTCCAAAAATACTTCAATTTATAAAGAATAAACCTAGGATTTTCTATAGATGGAAACAAAGTATGAAAACACTTGTTTGACAATATTATTCTTTATAATTCTCTTTTGCCCAATACAAAAGATTAAAGGCAAATTATTATATGCATATCTAGTTTGCAATATCTGTATATCTCATATGTGATGACAATTGATATAAGGACAAGAAAATAATTGTTGCATATATTTTTTGAAAAATTGGTGATTTGATAAGTTTGCTGTATCTATGCCTTATATTTATTTCCTCCCCTCCCCTTGCCTTATTTTTTTAATGTAGAAAGGAATAACTAATTAAATGTTCATATGCTGTCATTTGAAAATATATTTTCTTCTATTTAATGTAACATTTGTATCATTTTGTATAATACTTTTGTATAATAATTAAATTTTGATCATTTTATTTATCAAATATAGATTTTGTGTAATAATTGAATTGAATATGTCTCCTCTCAGTTTTAAATATACTAAGGACATAATTTTCAATTTGTAATTCCATAAGATATTGTTTTTCTAAGTCTACATGTAAAAAGTTGCATGATCAGTAATGTTTTTCTTTAAAATTAATTGAACACAAATTGTCTGAATCCAACAATAATCTCCACTCAACTTTTTTTATAGTTCTTTTTGTACTAGTTTAAATAATTTCCAGCTTTAGAGTTAAAAATTTATAATATAATAGTTCATATAGTAATAACTTGATAAGCTTTTTACTAATTTTTTACTATTTTACTCTATTGCATATTTTTACTATTTTTTACTATTTTACTATATTGCAAGTTTAAATTTGGTTTTGTTCTAGGGCCATAGCTGACTATGCTCAATAATTAATTTAAAGTTATTTTTTAATGAGTGAGACCCAGCAGTGCTCAAGTGTTACTCCTGGCTTTAAACTCAGAAATCACTCCAGGTGGGTTCCAAAACCATATGGGATGATGCTGAGGATCAAAACGAGGGCAGCAGCCTTCAAGGCAAAACTTCTACTTGCTGTGCTATCTGTCCTGCTCCTAAAGTTATTAACTTGGATTACAATTTTTGTAATAAAACTGAGTCAAATCTTTTTTCAAAAGATCTTCTAGAGAAGCTAAAGAGACTGTACGGTGGGTAAGGGTACTTGCCTTGCAGACAGCCAATTCTGGTTGATCATTGGCATCATATAGCTCCTGAAATCTGCCTGGAATGATCCATGAGCATAGCCAGATGTAAGTCCTGAGCATGTTCTGTTGTGGGCCAATGCTTCCACTCCAAAAAAAAAGTGCCTTTACACACTACATAACCATAATTGAAATGTAGCAGTTTGACCTGTATTTAATGTCAATTGATCATACCATTTTACTCAGCATTGATCACAGTTATGTTAATATGTTTGGCAAAAGCTTTGGAAATACAGAGACAAGCTGTATGTACTAGTCCCTAAAGAAAAATTTCTTCCACCACAGGCTTGTAAGAGTTAAGTCCATTTCTTACAGAGATGTAATCTGTAAGTTAGGTCTAGAAGGCAGTAGGCAACCTGGATTTGAAGTAACACTTCTGTTGTCAAGGGTTACTGATGGGGGAAGGGTTAGGACTGTAAGGGGAAGGAGCTCTGAAAATCAAGAGGGATTGTACTACTCACTACAGTACGGAAATTCAAATGCTAAGCATGTATTTAAATAAGATTCTCAATTCTGTTTTCTTTTTGCATTTTGAGCTCTCATTTATTTAGTTTACACATGACTGGTGAATTTATGATCTGGTTTGTGGCTGACCTTACTCAGTGTATCACTTTCTACCAGCATTCAGCTGTCAATTAGAGACATAATGATTTCACAATAAAATTGATAACACTTTTCATATCTCAGATCCAACAAACTTGTAGATATCTTAAGTTGTGTAACTAACAGCCAAATTAAGGTATGGCTTGATTTAGTCTGTGAAATTTCGGTTTCTGTCAGGAATTCTTTATTCCACATAAAGAGAGTAAAGCCTTATTGTAGTCTCAAATGCATCCATATTAAGATTCTTTTATTAGTATTCTAGTTCTTAAGACAGTACCTTTAATGATGTACTGAAGTGTTTTTCTACAATGTTACAGTATCTCAAATTGCTCAGCTCTGCAGGCCTGCCTCACTTTAAATCTCCTTTTGCCAATTTGCATTACTAATGGGCTTTAAAGAGAAACTGTAAAAAGAAAATGCAGCAATTGATAGCAAATGCTTGACATATTGTGACAATGTATGCTGATTTATATGTTCTCACGTCAAGGCTCCCACATGAAATATTTCTGAATTTCTTATTTAGAAAAACGAAGATCGATACTGTGGCATTGTCATTGGCTGCTATGTTTTTAAAATGAGTAGTCTAAACATATATTACACGTTTTATAATTAATGCATTCATATTTGGGCTCCAATCATCTTCACCCACTGAAGTTATTCTCTCTGGAGGAGTGGTACATTTTCAAGAACAAAATTAGGTGCAATTTTACTTAAGTGCTGAGCCATCTGACTATATAATCATTTCCTGGATTTAGATTGAATGATGCATGAAAAAAAAAGGGGGAAAGAGGGTTTTCCTGCCAAAAAGTATCTGCGTGTATTTCCTTCAGAAAAAAAAAATGTTCCTTTTAACATCCTTTGTATTTTCAGAGCCACTCCACACAAGCAATTAAAGGCAAATATGAAATGATAGATCACATGACAGGAGTGTAAATGTGAGGGTTTTTTTTTTCCCTCGGTTAAACATCGCAGCAGGCATTACAATACCAGAGGTAACGAATCAATTAAATCTATTTTCCCCTCCAAGGCTCCAAAGCTGAGCGCGTGGGGTAGCTGTGTGGATTAGACCAAGTCAGAGCAGTAGGACCCAGGAGCCTCCGCAGCCACCAATAGAAGGGCACACTTGGCTCTATTTGCATGCGATGCCTTTGCTCTGCGCATTAATAGTAATACAGATAACGGGTTTGAAAGAATTCTCTACTGAATGAGAGTGGGATTTTTTTTTTCTAGGCGACTGATACCGAACGGAAAGCTACTTCACTCTATGTCCTGAAAAATGCCAGTTTAATTTCAACTCGAGAAGGTCTCTGAGCACAGCAAAGTTGGAAGACAGAGAGCTTGCACTCCAGCCGCAAGATTTCTGCAAAAGGTCTGAGCTAAAGGGTGAGTCTCCCCCAAATGATTGCAAAAGGTGATGGTGACAATCAGCTTTTGGAATGGCCTAAAGAAGCATTATTTGCTTTTGCATTGGTCACTGGGACGGTGTAAGCCGCGAGTGTGGAAAGAACCCTACAGTTTTCAAAATATATATTTTCACTGAGATGCTATTGGGGGGTCTGGAGTGAAAAAGGGGATGTTGGGGGAAAAAAGCCTTCAGGCTCAATCGGAAATTACAGCCCTCAGCTTGGGCTTGGGCAAGATTCAACAAGTTTCCCTGCTGGAATGCAATGTTTATTTATCACCTTGCAAGTTGTGCAAACTGTCTATTCCAAGTGGGCTTCCTTACCATCCAAAACGAAGTTTGAGGGTTTGTGTGTTTTGGCTTGCGTCTGGTTGAAGCTGAGTGGAAAGAATTTATGTGACACCTTTGAGCATCCTGAGCAGATGATGATGATTGAGCACACACACACACA
>PVKC010044722.1:0-11536 GCA_004027635.1 Crocidura indochinensis | reverse complement strand
GCCAGGGCGCCGCCATATGTGCCATTTACCTGCCTCTCTAGGACCCTTTTCAGACCCGCTGCTAGGGACCCTGTGTGGGAGCCTGCACGGCCAGAAAAAAGTCCTGGACCCTGCTGCTGGCCTTCCGCACCCTCTGGGGAAAGGAAAATTGTTGTTGGCAAGCCTGCCTGGCTCCAGAAATTGATCCAGTGCCCCCACTTGTCCGAGCAGCAGCAGACAGAGCTAAGAATTTTGTTATAATTAAATAGAGTGCTGATTGGTTGCTGGAGGTGGTCTTGAAACTGGTGTTTAAAAGCAGAGAACAACGGTGACTATTCATAGGAAAAGCCAGTCTTAAAAATCCATCTGTTTCAGTTCCAAATTTAGGCCAAAAAAATGCTCACTTGCTGTCTTTAAAAATACCACCTGCTTCGAGCTGTTGTATAATGTGCCATTATATAAGGCAGAGGGCGAGGGCAGGAGCTGTGGGGGGCCTGGCCCTCCTGAGGTGCCCAGGCAAGGCCCAAGAGGTCAGGCTGCTCCTGGGCCTGACCCTCCTCAGTGACAGCCGTAACAACCTTGAGGCAAGGTAAGAAGAGATTCATAAATGCCACCAGTGCTGTATACATGTGAAAACAGAAATGTCGGTGCAGCTTAGTAGATCCTCCACTCTGCACTTCTACTGGCCTCTGGGCTCCATCTCAAGCTGAAATGGCTGAGTTCTTATTCCAGCGGAAGGGACCAAGTGAATCAAGGACAGATCCTGGAATCAAGGGACTATCACTTTTTTTTTTTCCTAAATAAAAGAATTTCAATAATTTTTATGGAGAATGAGGCAAGAGAGGAGGGAATCCCCCTCAGAATTGGGGTGTGGGAGCTCCCCCCCAAAAAGCACCACAGGGCTACTCTTAACATCCACATATCTATCCCTTCAACCCCAAAGCCATAACACAGAGGTTCCTGGTGGGGGCAGGCAGGCAGCCCTCTTTACCCCAGAGAGTTGCTCCTTCGAGTCCTTTACTTGAACCTCAGAGCAAGGTCAAGACTTATTTCTAGCATGGAGGTGTGGTGAGGACTGACTCAAGGTCCCAGATCACCTCTGACACCAGCTCTGCTACTTTCCCACTGGCTGAGTGGAGGTGACACAGTTAAAGAGTCACTATATCCTTTCCTAAGTGGTCACTGTGATCATTCCCAAATTCCAGCTCACTGCAGGCTATATACTTGATCACAGACCTGTCTGGCTGCTGTTCCCCAGCTGCAGCAGAGCAGGATGGAGTTTCTGGAAAATATCCCTAGTGTAGACCAGAAATCTAGATTTAGAAAGATCCCTAGTTTCTCAACATATCTCTGCCCTACCCCACCCCAGCCCAGGATATTCTCAAGGAAAGTCTCTTAAATGGAAGGAGTATTAGACTCTGGGGTCAACTGGTAGGACATGGGTGCTACGAGAAGGAAAGAAACAAGGACAGAAGGAGGTCATGATTGGACCAAGGTTGAGAAATACTGGGTGGTTATAAAATCACACCTAATCTCTACAGATACCCTGTCCTGTGGCAGCCATTTCCATCAGAGATGGAATCTTCTAGCTTTAGAAATGAAGTGAGCTGCCTTGTTAGTGTGGCTGTCTGACCTGAGGTCTCCTGGCTCTCACCTTAGAATATTAATCAAATTCCTCTATACCTTACTCTTGGGGGGTTCCGCTGCCCCTGGGATCAGGTGCAAGACAGAAGCCCAAGGAACTTTGTGAGCTCCTTTCCCACCTGTGACAAGGGCAAGTTTTAATACTAGCATATCTCTGGATGACTCACTTCTACTTTCCCTTCCACCCTAGAACTCCAAAAGCCATCGGAGACAGTAGAGCAGATTAGTTTCCAGGGAATTATGATCTGAATTCTTAGTTACAAATGGCAACTTGTTAATGGCTATCCAAAAAGAATATTCCAGAAGGCCCCTCCATCCACATATCTCCTTGTGTTTTTCCTTCCTGACTTGATCCCGTATAACTGGGAGGAGATAGTTGAGAAGATGAGGCACAGGGAGCTTGTTTCTTATTGCAACAAGACCATTACCTGACATATCCAGAGGAAGTTGACTGTCAGATTTTAATTCTGGGAACTCCAGAGACCAAAGGATTGGCTTTTTCAAAGGTTTCTCTCAAGGCTTTAAGGCAATGCCACCCTGGTCCTTTGCTGTGATACAAGACAGTCATTTCTTTCCAGAGCCATTTTCTGCCCTTGTAATGGCACCCGCAAGCACTTTAGGAAACCAGAGCAGCAGTAGTCTGTAAGACCTTGAAGAACCCCAAAGCCCTGAGGGAGAACCACACACGATTATCTAAAACTGTGCCTGTCTCTCCCTTCCACTCATGACATACAGTGGCAGTGGCATCATTAGGGGCCACAATGGAGGAAGCTGCATGTCACCTCTCAGCTGACATCATTTTCAGAAATACTTAGCTGGCCCAATTTCTTGTTTGGATTCTGTTTGCTTTCAACTGGGATTTTAGGGTATACTTTTCCATATTAATGTTAGCCAATAAATGTGTCGTCAATATTTCTCGACTGGCCTTGCTTTTTTACTCTTTGTTTTTTGTTTGGTTTGGGTGGTGTTCTGGACCTACTCCTGGCTCTCTGCTCAGAGATCATTCCTGGTGGTACTTAGGGACCACATTCAGTGTGGAGATTGACCATGGGTCTCATGTGCAAAACAAGTACGCTCTCTCTCTCTCTCTCTCTCTCTCTCTCTCTCTCTCTCACACACACACACACACACACACGCACACGCACACGCACACACACACACACACACACACACCTTTTCATTCTAGATGGCTTGCTTCTTGCATTCCCTTTTAGGAGTCACCAACGCCCAGCTCTGGGGACACAATCTCTCCCTTCCTCTCCATATTCTACCCAAGGACCACCAGAGTCCCTTTTAGTAAGAATTTCCTTCACCTTTTTTTTTTGGGGGGGGTGTCACAACTGGCAGTGCTCAGGGATTACTCCTGGCTCTATGCTCAAAAATCACTCCTGATGGGGCCGGGTGGTGGCGCTGGAGATAAGGTGCCTGTGCTAACCTAGGACGGACCACGGTTCGATCCCCCGGTTCCCCATATGGTCCCCCGTGCCTGCCAGGAGCGACTTCTGAGCGAATAGCCAGGAGTAACCCCTGAGCGTCACCAGGTGTGCCCCAAAAACCAAAAAAAAAAAAAAATCACTCCTGGCAGGCACAGGAAACCATATGGGATGCCGGGATTCAAACCACCATCCTTCTGCATGAAAGGTAAACTCCCTACCTCTAGACTATCTCTCCGGCCCCTCCTTCACCTTTTTGAACTTTTTCCTTTCGCTCTCACTGGAGAATTCCCATTTCTCCTTAGAATTAATATCCTTCTTCAAGAGAACTTCCAAACACCTCCACCTCAATTTAAGTGACTCTGATTAAACAATCTTAGTAAACTAAGACTAGAGTTTTGGTTGGGTTTGTGTGGGTTTGGGATGCTGGGAATAACTGAATCTAAGGCCTCAATTTCATAGGAAGTTCTCTATCATAGTGTCATAGCTCCAGGCCTACAAAAGAATTTCCTTAATTTGATCAAAAATATCTGCAATGATAGTACAGCCAGGAGGACATTTGCCTTGCATGCAGCCAACCTAGGTCTGATACCGGCATCCTATATGGTTCCCCAAGCACAGCAAGGAGTAACCCTTGAACATCACCAATGTGGTCCAAAATAATAATAAAAAAGTATCTGCAAAGTTATACCTCTGGGGAAAAAACAAAAACAAGACCCATATTTCCACACCTATTCAACCTTCTATTGGAAGCTCTTCCAAGCACAGTGAAGAACACAAGTGGGGCAGAGGGAAAGGGGAGTATAAAGAATAGGAAGGAAGGAAGGAATAAAAGGCTTAATGTATGCAAATAAAATGACCGTGCAGGTAGAAAAATCCAAAAGAAGCTACTAGAATTCCTATGTGCTTTTGAGCCAGGCCACTGAATACAGGGTCAATATGCAAAAATCAAGTATTATACTTGATACTATCAATAACTAGATACATACTATCAATGCTATCAATAACTAGAGCATGAATGAAAATTAAGTACCACTTAAAATAATTTTAAAAAACGCTAAAAATCAAACTGTGATGCAGTGGAAGAGAACATGGCCTGCATGTACCCCATGTCTGATTCATGACACCCTCCCACTGCCCCACAAAATAAGTAAAAGATTGAAGAGTACATATCAGAGATCTAAGAATATATGGAGTGATCATGGGTATATAAAAACTGTACATGAGAGAACTACGAAACATTTGCTATGGGTGGAACTGTTCCTTCTCCAAACTCACAGATCAAAGCCCTAACCCTCAGTCCCCAGAATGTGATATTGGGGAGAGGGCCATTAGAGAGACAATGATGATCTACAGAGGACAATCAGGTCGACCCTAAGCCTATATATCTGTGTCTTTCTCACTGAAGGAGATCAAGATATACTTCCTATAACGACATAGGAACAAGGTGGCCAGTGAAAAGGTTTTGGGTCATATCTGATTGTGTTCAGAGGGCCATATGGGAACTGAGGAGTGAACCCAGGATGGCCTCATTGTGAGACAAGTGCCCTACCTGCTATCATGTGATTTCAACCCCATAATTGTATATTTTTGAAGGATCTTTCAGTAAAGTCCCTCTCCGGAGTATTTTATCTGGGATTTCAGAAACTGTCCTACAAAGAGGGTTCAGGATTAGGCTGAAAGAGGATAAGGAGACCAGGTTGACTACTCCGAAGCCTATGTGCCATTGCCTACCTGGTGTGACTTGGTCAAACTCACCCACCAGGTCTCATCATAAAACACTTGCTTCCAACTTCGAGTTCTGGAGGCATGACTCACCACTGCAGGCCCTCAGCCCAAATCAGGATTCATAACCAGCCTCGGCCATCCACACAGGCCTGTATTTCTGGGTCAGGTATGAAGAAGCCCTCTGGGGTGGGGCAGCCTCTGGCAAGGGCAATCCATCAGACCCCAGCTCTGGGCCCTGCCACTAGACTTCAGGCACCGTTCCTGAGACACTTCTAGGGGAATTCTTTCATTTATTAAAATAGGGCTTTAATTAAAAACATATTTCTATACCAGAGAAAGCACCCCAATTATTACTGGGATTCCCCAAAAGGTGGTGTTCATTTTCACAGGGCCATGAAACGTCAGGTTAAGATGAATGACTGTGCGTCTCCATGTCCTTTGGCTGGAATCTGAGGAAGAGACTCTCCATATCTTCTCAAGTTCAGACTGAGAGCCAGACTAGCAGAACATCAGTCAGAATTCAGGCAAACAGACTGTGTTGATTGACTTCTGCTTTTAGGGTACTGCTACCATGCTGGATTCTCGACCTCTGCCTTCCAGTCAGGGCAAGAATCTGTCCAAAAGACTCTGGTCACCAATCGTCAGCTGAGGAAACAGGTCTTAGAGATTAAGAGACCATAGCAAGGGCGCTCAGCAAGAGTGGGTGGGTCGGCTGGATGGATGAAGGCTACTCAAAGTTCAGGTTCATTCCTCTGTTCCTTGTGAAGCTTCTCTTCAGATAAAGTTGAAGGGTTTTCTGGCCTGAGATGCATCCATGTCATCAGAATTAAAAAATTTAAATTTTATTCTCTGAAATA
The DNA here is from genome assembly GCA_004027635.1 of Crocidura indochinensis. Classification (NCBI taxonomy): domain Eukaryota; kingdom Metazoa; phylum Chordata; class Mammalia; order Eulipotyphla; family Soricidae; genus Crocidura; species Crocidura indochinensis. The sequence goes on along the minus strand of PVKC010044722.1, from coordinate 5,895 downwards.
GAAAATCATCCACAATACTAATGTCTTACTGCCCAAAGTCGTCCCCAAACCATGACCAACAAGCCAACAGCCATCCATTCTAGAGGAGTCTGTGCTAAGATTTTGAAGGGTTCCCAGAACTGAAAATACCTCTCTATAGGGCAAAATATTGGCTCTCTAAAATATATATGCTCCTGTCCTCATCCCAGCACATGTGGACAGTATTTAATATTGCAGAAGAAATGAGTATGTTAAGCCTTTTGGGCCAAGTCAGTACCCTAAGTGGGTACTAAACCCTGTGAGAGGTAGACAGTGTGTAGGCAGACACAGAAGCACTGGGAAGAGAGAATTAAAATGGGAGTGTCAGACTTTCAAGTCAAAGGATACATGGGATTCTGGACAGATGGGCACCAAAGCTGGGAAAGGCTGGTACTGGGGAAGGACCCAGGACCTCTGGAGCAAGTAAGTCTTCCTGAAATGTCCCTCTATTGGTGGGACTGGCATTCCCTAGAGTTAGGCCCATGTTTTAAGTCACACGTGCATAAATTTATTACAGCTGCCACAATATACTAATACACTCTCTTACTAAGCAAAACTAACTGGACAGATTCCAGTAGAAGTCAGGAATGAAGTGGCTCAGCAACTGAGAGACTCAAGTTTGAATAGAAAAAAATAAAACAGAACTGTTTTTCATGGAGGAAATCAGCTTGAAACACTCAGACACTTGACACTCAGCTTGAAAGTCAACTCCTGACCCAAGGGGAAAAAATAAAAATAGGCAAAAGTATTGAGTTGTCAAGCTTTAGACTTTGGTTGATGGGAACCTAGACAGTTGCGAAAAAGACATGGCTGGGGACAAGAACATTCTATAAGAAGGAAAGGAGCCAGGCGGTGGCGCTGAAGGTAAGGTGCCTGCCTTACCACGCTAGTCTTGGATGGACCACGGTTCGATCCCCGGTGCCCCATATGGTCCCCCAGGCCAGGGGCGACTTCTGAGCGCATAGCCAGGAGTAACCCCTGAGCGTCACTGGGTGTGGCCCAAAAACCAAAAACCAAAAAAAAAAAAAAGGAAAGAAGAGCTCAAAGTACTGTTAGCATGTTGTAAAGCATTAAGGCTGGAACTAGCTGACTCAGAGGTGGAAGTTTAGAGACAGCCTCACTCTAGTTGGCTGAATGCAGACAGGCGGTCACTCTTACCTGGCCCATTTTGTGATCTGTAACAAAAACAATTTCATTCCAGTCTGAAAGGGTGATGGTACCTACCTGGAAAATTCTGAGAACACAAAACCTAAAACAATATGTAAAGTTTCCATTATCCTGTGTCCGAAATACTGATGTTGCATTAGGCAATTTCATCTCTTCCTCCCTCCAGGAAATCTATGGGGAGCATTTCCAAGTATCAGACACAAGCCAGATTCTGAATGTAAACAGCTGTGTCCCACTAAGGGATCCACAAAGCAACGGTTCTCGGTGGGGAGACATGCCCAGAGGCATGTGGCCATGATTAAAGAAATTTCTGGTTGTCCTGAGTAGCAGTGATGGAAGAGGATACTGGCATCCAGAGGGTAGAGGCCAGGCCTTGTAATAACTGTATAGCTCGGTGCCTAACACTAAGAATTACCCTGCCTCAAATGTCACTAGTCTTGAGACTAAAAAACACTGAGCGACCAGAATGGTCTAATTGGGTCACTTCAACAGGCATAATGGTTGAGTAAGGGAGTGAGAGGTGGGAAAGACAGGATGCTGGAATATCACATGGGAGGGAGGTACCCTCCACCTTCATTATCTACACCCACATTCCTCAGCCCCTCTCCAATACACAGGCTGGTGGTTGGAGGACGCCAGCCTACACTAAGAGCTGAAAGGTGAGAAAGAGGTTTGGGAGCTATAGATGTTCAAACAGGAAGTGAACAGTGGGGCTGTGAGAGTGGCACAGGCTTTATGGGCCAAGAAAAAGGAGACCAGAGGACTGCAGACCTTTTAGTTTCTCTCTGGCTTGGCTACAGAAAATGAGCATGTGTGAGCCAGAGTAAGAAAGCCCAGTTTTGGGACCGGGCAGTGGCACTGGAGGTAAGGTGCCTGCCTTGCCTGTGCTAGCCTAGGAAGGACCGCGGTTCGATCCCCCGGTTTCCCATATGGTCCCCCAAGCCAGGAGTAACCCTTGAGCGTCACCGGGTGTGGCCCAAAAACAAAAACAAAACAAAACAAAACAAGAAAGTCCAGTTTTCTACTGGGGAGAAGCACCATTGTGGGCAACTGAGACCTGAGTGAAGTCAGATCTCAACTTGGCTCCAACTCTTCTCTCCACCTTGAACAAAACACTTAACCTAGAAGTTTCTAAGCCCAGTTTTAGAAAACAGAGCAGTGAGTAAAGGGAGGGTATAATGCCTACCTCTGGCAGTCATGTTGAAATGCAACAAGAGGAAACATGCAGGCACCGCTTGGCATACAGTCATGGAGAACAGACAGGTCTCTCTTGGGTGCCAGGCCCAGGGTAGAAAATGAAACAGTGAAGAACAACCCAAGACAGACACTTCCTGGCAAATATAAAGCACTGAGATTTGCCAAAACAAAAACTAGCTTAAGTAAAGCAGTATTTCGGACTAGCCTTCAAGTCCTTGAAGACAACACCGTGGTGACCTTAAGGAACAAAAACAGCTACAAGAACAGCTTCCCAGCCCATTGAAATCAATTTGAAGATACCATTTGAAGATACAATTGCCCCACATCAAGGGACCGAGCCTCCATCCATCATCCATACAAGGATGAATTTCCAGGTGACACCTTAGGAAGATCCATCTTTGCTACAACTCAGTGCACAGGTGGTTGTGAACATGTACCCTGGCCTGGGCACATAGCCAAGGGATTTGGGTCTCAAGACTCATCCAGACAAATCTCTATGGGAATTGTCTTGGTCCAATTCTCTAAAATAATGCTTGACTCTGACAACTGCTCACTGCGAGACTAGTAAACACCCCCACCCCACCCCTTGGCATCTTGATATCTCTCCTGTGTTACTTAGAAATAAGTTAGGATGCCTACACATCTGCAGCTTTTCAGCAGTATAAACAATGTGGTTTCTGAAGTCTGTTTCTGCTAGATCCAGTCTCACTAACCAGAATCACATCCTTTCTGACTGATCCTGGGAGGGAGACAGAGACTACCAGCACCTTTCAGGGACTTTTTACAGCCACAAAAACCGTCCTTCATTTTCTTTATTTGCTTTCAGAAATAAATTCTCCAAGTGTACAAATGAGTATTAGAATAAAAGGAAAAAGGGGAAAAATTATTACACCTCTACAGAGACCTCACACCCCTATTCTTGTATACAAGCGCCCATCCCTGCTCCCATACATGGAAGGCTTTTTCAATTTTTGTTTGAGAATCTGCTTATCTTAATGAAGTGATCCAATCCCCCTTCCCAAGAAAGTCCAAATCATAGACACACGTGAGCAGCCTTTATCTGCACATACTAAGTTGCTTTTATTAATCCAGAACAGCATGCTACAGATACTGTACAGCATGAACATTTATTCATTACAAAAATGGCTTCCCAACCATTAAAAATGAAATTGGAATAAGAGCATAAAACGGAACAAGAACATCACAATTGTTAGGAAACATTCAAAGTATTCACAAAAAATGTTATAGTTAGCATTTTAATAAACCAGAGAAAAACCGGAGACAGTTTTACAATCGCTTCATGTCAACTACAATGGCACTGAATGAACAGGTTTCAGCTTTATACAGCAATTTGCAACATCAACATGCCTAGTTTATTTTTTTTTTATTTTTAAAGTTTGCTGCCTACTTGTATGTAATACATGTACATAAAAGCAGCAGCTGGATTTTCCTTTAAGAGTAATCTAATATACAGAATTTTGGCCCATAAGGGTTTATACCTCTTCATTTAAAATGCTTTCTGGACAATCTGCTACCAAACACATCTTGTTATAGGTGACATTAAACCTACATACAAATCTAACTATGTAACATCACAGCGAAACATGATGAACAAAAATTACGGCATCAAAAAGAGGGAGAAAGCGAAAGTCACTGAGAATTTTGGCACATCAAGTTCTGCAGTCAGTCCAGGTTCTAAGGGCGCGAGAGCTCCGAGGGAACCGTGGCGAGGGCTCCCCATCACTCACGCGGCCTTGCTAAAATTCCCTCACCAAATTTCAAGTCTTGTTTTACAGAATGGCTTTTTAAAGCAACTTTTGTTAATGCTACTGATCCCTTAATGCAACTATGAATGTCCATTTGGCCGCATCTGGGTTTTATACGGAAAAAAAAAAGTCACAAAAGGGCAACAACAAAAATAATATGTACACATTTTATATATAAACTTAAAAACCTTGTACAAATGAATTGTTATATATAAGATGCTTATGCTAAAGGGGGGGGAACTTTACAATTTTGAGAACAAAAGAGAACATAGTTTAAAAGGGAAGATGTACAAGTAGGACGAGCGATCTCTAAAGCAATAAATACTACTGGTCCGACAGCGCTGTGAGCCATTTCATTGTTGAGTAGCTTCCCCTCCCCAAAGGAACAACACCAGGGAACAAGGTCTATTAACACATTTTTAACCCTTTGTTTCTGTACATTTAAACAATAACAAGTAACATCACAATAAAAGTTGTTTCACACAGAAGAAAAAAAAAATAGCAAAGGAAAGGTCACGGCACTGCATTCATGTGCCCTTGAGGGTCTCAAAACCAGATGTGAAATGATTGGTTCGCAAGCTCGTATTTAATACAAATAATATAGAACCAACTCCTTCTGGAGGGCTGCTTCCAAATTGCTGCTTTTTTTCCCTTTTTTTTCTTTGTTATTTTAATCAGTCTTTTAAAACTAAGCTATCCGAACTACATAACAGTTATGTATATATATATATTTATAATTTTTTAAACGCTACAAAGACTTTAAACAGCTGTTGATAAAAATTTTGGTAGAATCATGAGGTTCTTCTCTCATCTATTTCAAAGGAGAAATTGAAATAAGAATGGGTCAAATATTGACCAATGAACTCCATAAACATCAACTAATGTAGCCACGTGGCACAAACTCAAAACAGGAGTACAAAACAGAACCTTTCCAGGGGCGGGCGGAAACCAAGAGAAGCCGAACCCAAAGCGAACACGACACAAAGCAAACCAGGCCGAGAGCTACTCTAGAGACTTGGTGACGAGGGAGAGAGGCTGGGGCTGGGTCCCGGCCAGAGAGCTGTGGGAATGTAAGGAAGAAGTCGATGGCTGGGCCAGGGCCGAGGAGGGGAGGCTGGGTGGCGGCAGGGCGGCAGGAGGCAGGTCCAGGGCCCCGTTGGGACAGAGGGCTGGGGCCTTGCCGTGGGCCTCGGCCAGCAGGAGGGCAGGTGGCGGAGGCAGCATGGAGAGGTGGGCCAGGGGCTCGGGCTTCAGGGAGAGCGAGAGAGGCTGGGTCTGCTCAGTCTGTGACTTGGCGTCGTGGGGAGGGGAGCCTAGCAGGTTGGGGGAGGGAGGAGGCGAGTCTAGTAAGCTTCCATCTGAAGAGGGTGGACTGAGGCAGCTGCCTTCACCTTGTATGTAGCGAACGCACTTTTTTTTTCTCCTAGAAACAGGGGGAGAGAGTTATCTGTGAATAATGAGCCAAGATGCCAAAGGACAGAGTTCTCTACTGCTCAGAGACCAGTGGAGATGGCCTCAAGGGTGCCAAGGGCCCATTAAAGGAAGTCCAAGGTGCCAAACTCCCTCATTCCTGCTGTGGTGAACACAGAGGTGGGCACGCCTTGCCTATTGGTGGGTGTCTCCTGCCCAGCCAGCATCTGGCCACCCTGGCAAACACAAGGTCTGTGGAGATCAGAACCAAGAAGCTTGTTACAGCTCTGCTGGCTCACACATTCCCTCCTTTCTTACGAACACCCACCTCCATCCC
>PVKC010044721.1:0-11564 GCA_004027635.1 Crocidura indochinensis | reverse complement strand
ATGTACTAATGTCGGCATGCTGGCAGATGCCTGGTAAGTTCTTCCAGAGCTGTATGCCTGACTCGGGCCTGGTAAGCAAAAGCAGGAATCCACAGGTGGCTTGAATCACAAAGTGTTTCAAACCTTGCCAATGACCTATGGTGCCAATGAACTGTTCCTTGAGATAAGCAAGATATCACAACCACAAAAAAGCATTAAATTCATTTGTCACTGGGAGTCACGTTTGGAGAAGTTATTTGGCTATAGAGATTAGGAAAGTCCTATGTTGCTTGTCTCGAGGTAAGACAAGCACTATATGGAATCAGAGGAATCCAAGGGGTGTCTGAAAAATGACCACATTTTTCTGAGGTTTGGGGATTTGTTTTATTTTTTTAATTTGTTTTGTTTGACTTTCTGGGTCACACTCAATGATGCTCAGGGGTTATTCCTGGCTCTGCACCCAGCAATTATTCCTAGAAGTGCTCAATAGGGGATGCCAAGGATCAAACTTAGGTCTGCCACATACATGGCAAATGGCCTCCCCTCTGGACTATCTCTCAAGTCCTGAAATGTGTTTTCTTATAACCAAAGTCCCATGCTGTTTTTTGGGGGCCAGGAAGGTGACGCTAGAGGTAAGGTGTCTGCCTTGCAAGCGCTAGCATAGGATGGACCGAGGTTCCATCCCCAGGCGTCCCATATGGTCCCCCCAAGCCAGGAGCGATTTCTGAGCTCATAGCCAGGAGTAACCCCTGAGCGTCAAATGGGTGTGGCCCAAAAACCAAAAATAAAAACAAAAAACTTAGGTCTGCCACATACATGGCAAATGACCTCCCCTCTGGACTATCTCTCAAGTCCTGAAATGTGTTTCTTAAACCAAAGTCTCATGCTGTTTTTGTTGTTGTTGTTGTTGTTGTTGATGTTGTTGTTGTTTGGTTTTTGGGCCACGCCCGGTGACGCTCAGGGGTTACTCCTGGCTATGTGATCAGAAGTTGTTCCTGGCTTGGGGGACCATATGGGGGAATCAAACCACGGTCCGTCCTTGGCTAGCGCAGGCAAGGCAGGCACCTTACCTCCAGCGCCACCGCCCGGCCCCTCATGCTGGTTTTTTTTTCCTTCCCCACCATCTTTTTTGAGGTGTTGTGCGTATGATTTTTGATCTGCTTGTTGGGGGGCTACACCAACAAAGTAAAGGACTTAATTAATCCTGGCTCTGTGTTCAGGATCACTCCTAGTGGGCTCAGGGGACCAGTACTGTCCCCTGCACATTGTCAGGTTCCTGAACAAAGAGCCAGGAGGAAACCCTGAGCTCTGCCTGGTGTGGCCCCAAAGAACAACCCAACAACAAGAATGTAAAGGAAAGACTAAAGACCTGCTTGGATGCCATGAGGAAGAAACCAACCCAGTCTTTGTCATGGATGAACAGAAGGAAACGAAGTTTGTGCCATGTCCCACTGAAGGAAAACTGACATGACACTGAGGCCATGTGGATGACCCTGGAACATTCTGAAACAAGACCTCACCAAAGGGTCAGTCATGCCACATCACATTTCTCTGGGGTCCCAGATGAGCCAGGTTCCTGCAACAGGACACAGAATAGCAGTAGGGAAAGGTCAGTGATGTCAGAGGTCCCTGCTGTGAATGTCCCCAACACCACACTGCCACTCCCTGTAAGGCAGCACATTTCAGGTCATGGGTTTTTATTCCAATTTTTAAAATTTATTTATTTATTTATTTATTTATTTATTTGGTTTTTTTGGGTCACACCCGGCAGTGCTCAGGGGTTACTCCTGGCTCCGTGCTCAGAAATTGCTCCTGGCAGGCACGGGGGACCATATGGGCCACCGGGATTCGAACCCATGACCTTTTGCATGGAAGGAAAACGCCTTTACCTCCATGCTATCTCCCGGGCCCATTATTCCAATTTTTTTTAATTAAAGGAATAATGAAAGCAAAGCTCACTTGTTCTGTCTGGGAACTGTCGGAGGAAAATGGAGGCTGGTCTAGGTCACCTTTGGCAGAAGAAATATTGGATGCAAGAGGGGAGTCTCTTAAACCTGGGGAAAAGAATCTGGCCCCAAAGGGCAACTGTGTTGATGTCCCAGGATAAGTTGGGCCTAGTCCAAGGGCTGGTCTATAAGGGTCAGATACAGACACAGGCCAGTCAGTACTGCTCAGAACCCCCAAGTAGAAATTCTCACTCTCCATTGCTGTGCCCATTTAAGCCATCAGGAAGAGGGATACATTTTCCTGTCCAGGTAGAGCATTGCATGTTGGCACAGTCCAAGAGCTGAGAATTGAGTGAAATTCGAGTTCTAGGGAAAAATACACTATGTCTAGGCCCTTTTCAGTGCTGGCCAATGAACACACCAGAAACTCAGTTCTTAAGACTTGAACACGTGAGTTAAGAGACTTTGTGTTGCTCACCTGTTCTTCCAGAAAATGCACAAGGATGTTGGGGTGAGGGGGATAGAGCAGTCCAGACCAATTCTGAAAGAGATAATGATTCCCTTCCTTATGCCTTTCTACCACAAGCTTTGAGGTTCTGCCATCTTTTGATTAGAAGAGTTCAAAATTTAGATTTGGGGGAGTCAAGGAGATAGTATAGTTGTTTGCCTTGCATGCCAGCTTCAGTTCACTCTCCAGCACTGCGCGTAGCTCCATAAGCACTACCAAGCATGAACCCTGAGCACAGAGCTGAGAGTAAACCCTGAGCAGCACAGCAAGAACCCAAAGCCCCCACTGAAATGGATCTGGGACTATGATCAATGATTCATCTATTTGGGAAGTGCCAGGAACTGAACCTGGAACCTCACAGTCGCTAGCCAAGTGCTCAACCACTGAGCTACATCCACGTCCCTTAGATCAGTCATACAATGACTGGTTATTTCTATGGAGAGGGATCAACAGAATACTCAAGTATAACTTCATCAAAACATCATGACTGGGGCCAGAGAGGTGGCACGAGAGGTAAGGTGTCTGCCTTGCAAGTGCTAGCCAAGGAAAGACCGTGGTTCGATCCCCCGGTGTCCCATATGGTCCCCCCAAGACAGGGGGGGCAACGCTTAGCCAGGAGTATCCCCTGAGCATCAAACAGGTGTGGCCCTCCCCCCCAAAAAAACAAAAACAAAAACATCATGACTGATCCCTTCTTCTAACTATCACTTCTTGCAAGCTGGAAACAGATGCCAAGGACCAGCAGGGAATGGAATTGTACGTGTCTGTAGGTTCCTACTTGGACTGAAACTTCTGGTCCTGTCAGTGTCAATCCTTAAATCAGTGAGTGCTCAGAGATTCCTAGAAGAAATCCCAAGAAATGATTAGGGAGACATGACTGAAATCATAGAGTTTACGAGTCCATATGAATCTGTTTCCGTACCATTCATTCATGCCTTCAATCATTCAGGAGAAAAGCCTGGGGGACCTTGAGGAAATGTTCCCAAGAGGAAGACAAAGCAAGTCTGTCTCAATGGGAGAGTCTCACTTTGCTGAGGAAACTAATAAAAGGATAAAATCATGGATAACTCCACAGATTCACTTTTATCTTGAGCAAGATTTAAACTGAGCTGTGAAAGATCATGGCTATATTGGCCCATACAGCAGAAAACTTCCATCTCGAGAGGAGAGGGTGGGCCAAGCTTTCGCCCTGCCGAAGCCACACCTACTGCCTCCATCATCCAGAATCACCATTTTTCTGATGGTCCTCCCTCATCACTGACCTTCTATGATTCCCTTTGGGGAAACAATCTGATCACACTTCAGTGTGTACACAGTGTGTACACAGGTACACAGATGTTTGGGCTGATATATTTCCATATCTTCCTTCTTCTAGGACAACTGGCAGCTGAGAACATGCCCCTAAAAGTTGCAATATCAGTAATAATACTTTGACAATAATGCTTTGGACAATTTCATTTGTCCCTATAGGGACAGTCCAATTTAACAGAATGGACAACTCACAACAAGAACTTACTAAACCTGCTATTATATGAATGACTTCACTGGACATATAATCATTTTCACAAAAATGCTTACTACTGTACTTTTTCTTTTTTCTTTCTTTTTTAAACTTTCTTCTCTTCCTTTCTTTCTATTCTTTTTTAAATAACATTGCTCTCACTTATATGGAAACTAATATATTATGGTCAACTATGTGATGCATTTTCTTTAAATAAGGTAAAAAAAATCATGAAATTATGTCCATACCTGCACTCTCCTTGTTCCAGAGCCTGGAGTCAAACCCTAATTCAAACCCCAAGTCCTTTTATTATAGTGACCTTAGAAAGTCCCAGGAACTGGGTACCGTCTTCACCTATAGAGTGAGGGTAAGATTATGCCAACCATGGGGACCAGAAAAATAGCAGAGTGGCAAGCAACTGACCCAGGACCAAAGGTAGTTTGAATACCAGAGTCCCATATGGTCCCCTGTGCCTACCAGGAGCGATTTCTAAGTAGATAGCCAGGAATAATCCCTGAGTGCTGTTGGGTGTGGTCCCAAAAAACAAAAAGAAATAAAGAAATAAAAACAACAAAAAAAGATTATGCCAACTTGGGGAAGATTTTATGAGCATAAAATTAAAAAAAAAATAGAGGCCTCAACTTGGAGGGTGAAACTGAACACAGCACAGAAGGTCAAGAAATGGCCATCTTGATGTTGTCAAGATAGGAGACAAGAGTCACCCTAACCCAATAAAGGGGGGCTTACACTACCCTCACACTCGGGGACTCAGGGAGGCTTTGGAGGGAATTCCTGGCTGAGTCCAGTCTTGCTCTCAAGGTAACAGTCGAGTTTCCCTCAGAGTCTGGGAGGACATTTCAGGAAGAGAAAGACTAGGCAAAGGCAGAGAGGTGGCAGTTGAGCAGCAAATCTATACACACACATACATGTATACTCACACACATTTACACACATACACACATATTCACTTTCACACATACAAGATACACATTCATACACTCACTTACACACACACACACGCACACACACACACACACACACACACACACACACTTCCAGAAGGGGAACAAAGAGCAGCTGTGTTCGTTTCTCAACTCCAGCTCAGAGAGACTGTGAAGGTGTCCCTGGTGGTATCTCCAAGTCCCAAGGTCAATGGTGCTTTATAGTCTTTGGGGGAAGGGCCCACACCTGACCAAACATCTGGAAATGAGCTGGTAGAAAAACCTTGGGCTGGAGTGTGCCCCTTCCTCGAAGGCTGGGCACCTACTGCACCCAATTTCAGCTGTGGCATGAAGTCGGCCTCAACAAGACTGGTCACCAGCCTTCATGACCCACTCTTGGCCTTGGATGGAGGATGTCCCTGAACTCTGCTGGGAGTGACCCTGAGCACTGAAAGAGAAGAAACTTCCAAGCATTTTTAGGAGACTCCCCCCCAAAGGAATATCTGATTGTATCTTCTCCAATGTCAAGTCATGACTCAAAACACCCTCCCCATTCCACCACTGGGCCAATCATGTCACAATGATGGAAGATTTTAGATCTCTACCCAATAGCCTTCTTGTGCTCTCTTTTCTAAGGGCACCCTGCTTAGGGACTCTGATGAAGAAACAAGGTCCTTAGTGGCCTTTGCAAATGAATTGAGACAGAAGCACAACAGAACAAAAAGCTTCTGAGGGACACCTTTTAAAAAGGAATCCTTCCATAAGCCTTTCTTTCTTGAAGCTGTGAGTAAAGCAGCTTAACTCACAGCAGGAACTCTGGCAACCACTTTGGGGCAATGAAATCAAGTACTTCATACCATGACTAAAAACCAATGCCTTCACTAGAAGAATCTAAATTTCGATGGTCATCAAGTCATCAGCCTCAAAGTTGTTTCTAGAAGCAATATGATTCTTCACTAGTTCACCTAACACACACATGGGCACGTGGTCAGTATCTGACTTGTGCTTAAGGACCTGTTTATGCTGGTAGGACTAGTACAATAAGAAAGAAAGAAGGAAAGAAAGAAAGAAAAAGAAAGAAAGATTGAAAGAAAGAAAGAAAGAAAGAAAGAAAGAAAGAAAGAAAGAAAGAAAGAAAGAAAGAAAGAAGAAAGAAAAGAAAGAAAAAGAAGGGAGGGAGGGAGGGGGAAGGAGGGAAGATGAGAGCACTGGTGGAAAGAGATGGACCAGTCCTGTGGCTGGAGGGCCCATGTACTGCTTCCCAGTTTCAGAATAGTGCCCTGAGAGTACCCCTCCAATGCCAGTCATTTTCTAGCTCAGCTTGGGCATTTGAAAGCAGCTGGACACAGGCAGCACAACACTGAAGGTTGAATCACTGAATATGGCTGGTGGAAATGTTCTAGAAACCAGATTATCTGGCCTGTGTCTAGTGGTTTGTGCCTTAGAAATGCCTGGTCACAAGTTCTGTTACCTTGCTATTGTTTTCATGGGAGATAGCCCCTCCTCAACGTCAGATTTAAAGGAAAGTCTGTAAAAAAAAGAGAGATGGATGAATGAATGATGGGTGGGTGGATGGGTGGATGAATGGATGGATAGGTAGATAGATGATAAATAGATGACTAGATAGATAATGGATGGTCAATAGATGATGCATATATGCATTATAGGTGATTGATATATAACAGAAAATAGATAATAGGTAATAAATGGTCGATAGATAGCTAATAGATGATTGATTATAGATTATTGTTGGTTCCATACACAGTAATCCCATCTTGGAAAAAAAGGTCTGGAGCAGGGGTCACCACAGAAAATAAACCAAGACAAGCTTAAGAGGATGAAAAACACGTAGGGAGTCTTTAGCCTTGTGAAATGAGAGAGATAGCTTCCTGCTAGAACCTCAGTTTTTATGAAGCACCCAGACCACCCCAGGATGGGGGAGTGAGGGAAAAAGCCATTCTTGCCCCAGTAGGTTTTTGACATGTAGAACAAGAAGGTAAGTAGGAAAAGAAATCTCTGGGGATAAACCAAAGTTGTAAATCAACAGATATTAGATATTAGAGTAGATAAGTGATTGATAGGTGAGAGATAATAGATGATACATAGATATGAAATTTGCTTAAAGACAAGGACAGATATTACACCCTTTCCACAAACTTAACTGCACAACTAGATGAGAACGTTGGTCCAAATACTTGTCCAGTCTAAGCATGGGTCAGCAAGATCTTAAGTGTCCTCCACCAAAGTTCTAATAATATCTTACAGCAGGCCCTCACTTCCTGAGGTTACTTGTCTGCAATCTTGTTTATGCTCATTTTTGTCCAATCGAACCTTCTCCCTGCCAAATAGAAGAAAGGGGACCTCTGGTCCAGTCTGCCATCAGACTGTGCTCAGTAGGAATCCTTTGTGTTGCCTGGGGAACCATATGTGCTTCGAGGGATCACACTCAGGCTGCTGGCATTTGAGGCAAATCCCTCAGTCCCTGAACTAGCTCTTGGGCCCTGTGGACTTTGGTGTCCAAGTTGTGGCAGCGAGGCCACCTCTAAGCAGGAACCTCTTGCCTTTACAACTCCTGCTCAGAGGGATTTGGGAGCCAAATGACCTCTCTATGTCTTGTCTCTCTTGTAGGAGGTGTCATTGACTAGTGGCCAAGAATCCTGTGAAAACCCACTTGGCTGGGAGGGGAGTAGCTTTCTCTGCACTTCACCTACAGAGCCCAGGCTGGAAGGTCACAGGACAATTTGTCCCAGTAAAAATGGCTGGGTCTCGGATGATGCTTTACCTCCAAGTAGAGAACACACAGAGGTCTCTTTACTCCCCTTCTCGAGGACCCACCATGTTACCTGCCAAATCCTCTTGGAGAATCTTCCCTACCACTTACCAAAAGCTCAAGGAGGAAGACAGGGCAGCCAGCAGAGGGTGAAGGGGGCGGCCCAGAACAAAAAGAAGGCAGAGAAGGGGCTCAAAGTCCTTTGGATAAAGCAAGGGTTGGGGTCACACCCAGCGGTACTCAGGCCTGACTCTTGAATCTGTGTTCAGGGATCACTCCTGGCAGGGCTCAGAGGAATCTAACCAAGTCTGTAGTATGCAATACATGCACCATACTTACTCAGGCCTGGGGTGCAGGACTCAGGCTCACCCGGGAAGAGATCTAGGTCTCTCTTCCTCTCTGCAGCTTTGTTAGCTGCCCACACACCAGCTAAGAGATGTCCCTGCAGACGAAAACCCATCTCGGGGCCATGCATGCAGATTGGCCAGCAACTGAGTGACCCCACTAGTCCAGGAGATGCTCCCAGTGTGGAAAGAGGATGCAGGGGAGAAAACAGATCTGAGTTCAGTCTACCAAACCCAGCCTTGCAGATGGATCTGCAAATGACCCTGAAGCAGGTTCACTGTAGAAGTTGATTTCCAGGCCCCATCACCCTGTCTTACTCAGCACTTTCCCTCCAAATAATCGGTCCAGTGTTTGAGAGGTAGGGAATGAATAGGGCAGTGTGTGGGGACCCTGGCTGCTGATGAAGGAGTTCGGACTGCCGGATGGGGAATGTCTGTCACTGGATTCACAGGAGACTCTCACCAGGTTGTGCTCCTTTTGGCACACCTTGGGCCATTTGGGTTTGGGCTTCTTGTTGCTGTTGTTTTATTTTTTACATTTTTTGGCAAGAGGGGAAAAGAAAATAGAATATAGGCACCTTTAAAAAAAAAGTGAAAAATGATCCTGAGCACAACCCAGACCTGTTTCCAGGAAATGGGTTTTAAAAGGCAAAGGGCAGGAGGTGTTTCGGCTTTGAAAGGGAAACTATGAAAGCGCAACTGTGACTGTCGACTGTGGCCAGGTGTGGCTGCCCATTCACTCCCCCCCCCCACCCCGCCAACTCCCATCCCTGCAGGCCTGGGCAGGATCCAGAAAGGTCCTGGCAGCTCGCATCCTGCATTAAAATTTATAAACCACCAAAGGCCTTCTTACAGAAAAGTGAATTCAAGCGGGAGGAGTTGGAAAGGAAAAAGATTTTTAAAAGAAATAAATAAAACACAACAACAACCGCCAGACAAATTAAAGAGGGGGGGCAGTTGACAGTCAGGGGTGCATGGAAATCTAAAGGCAAGTCGGGCTTCGAACGGCCCCCAAACACACTCAAAATTCCAGCAATGGTCGTTTCAGAATGAAGAATGGAAAAGAGAATAATTGCATTTCTTAGCATGTCCCAGGATGGAGGTTGGGATTTGGAATTTGAGGAGCAATGGGGGGAAGAGGGAGACATTTTAGGGAATAGAGCATTGGGGTATCGAATAAGAGAAGCTTTGGGGGTTCCTGAGTGGGCAGCTAGAAGGTGCCTGTCAGGGGTTGGCCCAATGGCACAGACCCTGGTCCTGCTTGGTCCCACCCCCTTGAACCCTTAAAAACACTAAAGGAGGCCTTTTTCCTTGGTGAACACCCCCTTGGCCTGGTCCTCACCCTTTAGGTACCCTCTGAGCCAGTACTTGCTGCAAATAAGATACCTGAGCCTACTTGTGGAGTGCCCCCTCAGCCTTCACCACTACAAAGGGGAGACCCTTTGCTCCCATGTGCTGAGCAAAAGGGCTCAAGAGACCAGCACTGCCAACCCCTGTCCTAGTCCTTCTCCTGGTCATAAAAACAAAAAAACGAAAAAACCCGGGGCCGGGGAGATAGCATGGAGGTAAGGCATTTGCCTTTCATGCAAAAGGTCATCAGTTCAAATCCCGGTGCCCCATATGGTCCCCCGTGCCGGCCAGGAGCAATTTCTGAGCATGGAGCCAGGAGTAACCCCTGAGCACTGCCGGGTGTGACCCCCCCCCAAAACCCCTCCCCAAAAAAAGAAAAAACAAAAAACCCCACCAAGATGTGCTTTTTTTTATTTTCTTGTTTTTTGGGGTGCCATAACCAGCAGTGCTCAGGAATTACTCCTGGCAGTGCTCAGGGAACATATGGGATGCCAGGATCAAACCCAGGTTGGCCACATTCAAGGCAAATAGATGTCCTCCCTGCTGTGCCATTGATTTAGCCCCCACTAAGTTTCTTTTTTGTTTGGTTTTTGGGTCACATTCAGCAATATTTATGGGTTAGTCCTGGTTCAGGAATTACTCACAACGGTGCTTGGGGTTATATGGGATGCTGGGGAATGAACCCAGGATGGTCACGTACAAGGCAAATAGATGTCTTCCCTGATGTATTATAGCTCCAGCCTCTAAGTTTCTTTTGTTTGTTTTTAATCAAATCATTCTGGACCCTCCCCATGGCCTGTTTACTCTGTTCCATTGTGGAAGAGAGAAATAAAGAAATTGTTTCCTGGACCCAACTCCAGACCCAGCTTCTCTTCCACACACACTCACACACACAGTTACACAAACACGATCACATGCACATATCCTCACACACTCATATACACACAAGCAAACAAGCAAAGGTAATATGTGTCCAGCCAGGATAGACCATTGCACTGACAGTTGGTTCTGTAGAGCCAGCTCCATGGCCAGTTAGTTCTCTAAGCTCCCAGAGTCCAGCCAATTACACTGACCCCGCAGACCTCCTCTTCACCCTTAACCTGCAGGACTGGAGGGCACACAACCTTGTGTTTCTGAGCCTGGCAGCTTCAGTCGAACCTACACAAATGAATGCTGGGCTGGGAGAGCATGGACTGGCCCCTCTGGAGACTTAACCCAGTGCCTGGCTGTACTAAGTGGCCTCAAGGCCCATGAGGTCTGGCAAGGGCAGGTCCAGGGCTGACATCTGTAGCAGAGCTGGATCTTCAGCTCAGAAATAAACCTGGGAATCTAGAAGGTTCTATAGAAGGACCCCGAACACTGGGGGCTGGGGAATTGGTCTCAGTTGAGACTGGCCTTTGCTGTCCCTGTCCCTTGTTCCCGGCCTGACCCCCACTTGTTGTCCATCTATTTGTGGCAGCCGTACTGATGCCAGCGACACCGGGTCAGATTTCACGCAGCTCCTCAAATAGACGCAATGACAGGTCACTTCACTGCGATTATCCAGGGGACAGCGTCTCCTGCACCATCCCCAGGAAAAGCAGGACTCAGCCAGTCCCATGCCAGTCTCTGTCCTCGATGCTCCTTGGCAAAAGATTTTCCATCTGCTCTTCAGCAGGTGGATTGTTTTTATTTTTTTTTAAGTACTGAAGTTTTTGTGACTATGTTTGTAGTTTAACATTGGAGTAACCCGGTGCTTCTTAAATAGTGGGGCATGCCTCCTAGTAGGGGACATGAGGCTCTGTAAAGGGAAGGCGCATTTGACTTCTGCAAACACTGTTATAACGAGCTAAGTCTTTGTATGTCTCTGGAGCTGAGAGTCGCTGTGTCCTGCTTCCAACCCCGCTTCGAAAAGCTATGCATTGCAAAACGTGCTCATGGTAGCCATGAATCCAGACATCACCTCTGATTAAAATATCAGCTCAAATTACTTTATTTATTTTTGTTTTGCAGGTTAAAGGTTTTTTTTTTAATAAAGATACTATTTATAGTCGCGGGGGGGCATTAAAAAGGTTTTCTTCTTCCTAGGGGGGCATGACAGAAAATAATTGAGAAGCACTGGAATAACCAATTTTCACTCTGTTTAGGATGATTCTTCTTTGTTGCTGCTTGTCCCTCTGGCTTGGCTCCTTATCCCGCCCTGTTCTCTGCCCAAGGGGTGGTCCTTCTTTTCCCAATAAAGACTT
>PVKC010044720.1:0-11537 GCA_004027635.1 Crocidura indochinensis | reverse complement strand
CTTATACTGTCCTAGGGCCTGGGAGGAGGGGGCTATATGGCCTCAATTACGAAATGCTGTTCTAGCAAACTCAAGCTACATGATATTTTATGCTGATTTCCAGAGTTTTCAGATAGGAGGAAACTCCAGTCTCTCAAACACAGCCAGTTTAATCGCTCACCGTTTATGCCTGCCTCCCCTACTTAGGCCACCTCCCTGCTCCCCAGACTAGGCTCACTAGCCAAGAAAGCTATTTGTGATAAACTTCTCCCAATGTCTTCTAGAATAGGACCTGATTTTTTTCTGTAAAGACTGGGAAATAGTTTAGTTGGATTAGAGGAATAACATATAGGTTAAGGCACTTGCCTAACATTTTTATTTATGGCATATTTTTATGCCATAATATCCCTGAAAAACCATAAACTTAGACTACATTACATAAGCTACATAAGACTACAAGACTACATAAGCTTAGCTACATGACAATACTCAGGAATCATATGTAGTGACGGGAATCAAACCAGTGTCAGCCACATGTGCTGACATTTTACTATCTCTCTAGCTCCAAATAATTTTTGTTTGGATCACACTTGACTCTGTGCTCAGGGATCATTCCTGGTGGTATACAGTGTATGGTGACAGAATTTGATATCTGAGCACTGGTAGGTGTGCCCCCCCCAAAAAAAAACAAAAATAAATAGATATTTTAAGTCCCATAACTGCTCATTGTTAGCACTACAGTGCCAGATGAAATGTATGAAAATGTGGGCAGGGCACTGGGCCAGTGGAACCTTTTTCTTATAAAGTCAGCCGTAGACTGGATTGGCCATAAGGGGGACTCCATACTTTGCTTTCGATAATCTGAAAAAATCAGATGTTTATTCTAGAACAATGTAACCAAGTGACAAAGATTATCTTAGCAAAGATTATGAGCTCTGGGTCAGAACTCACAAGGCTGAAATAAAGTTGTCACTTGTGCTACAGCCTCATTTTAGGCTCAGAGTTATCTTCCACACTCACTAGCTCTTGGCAGAAGTTGGTTACTTGCCCTATAAATTAAAGTCTTGGCTTTCCACCAGTCTGTCAGTCAAGAGCCATTTTCAGCTCCTGTAGGCTGCCTTGCCACTCCCTGCCAAGGTTCTTTCTGCAATGTTACCATTTCTTCTTAAGGTTTGCAAAGAGAATTCTTGGAAGGAGCTCACTTGATTAGGTCAGGCCCTCCTGGAATCATTCCCCCATGATGAATTCAAAAGAAAACTGATTATAGGACTTAATTACATCTGCACCATTCCTTTCCCTTTGCCCCATGCTGTAGCATAATCACAGAAGAGGAAATCAATCATACCACCAGGTTTTTCAGGGAATTTAGGGAATCTCTCCTCCTAAAAGTCATGCACACCTTACAGAAATCTGTGTATTCTGCTCACCATCTTTCTAAAATTGGACCAATGAGACACACTGGTAGTGGGGTCCTCTTTGACCCAGAATAGCATTTAAGCACACAGTCAGTGTGCCCCAAGGGAAAGACAAGCACAAATGGGTTCACAGTCCAAAGAATCGAAGGCAGACAGACTGTCAACCGACTCAAAAAGTCACTTTCTTTCCGGGTAAGTGCACCCAGAGAGAAAGAGAAGCACCAAGACAAGGGGAGGTGTATTCTAAATGCAGACCATAAAATTTTCTGTCATGTGGAGCATGATTTCCATCTTACACCTAGTATCCAGCCAGGTAGTTGGACTCCATGGCCCCATTCCATCTACACCAAAATGGTCTGGGGCAACCTCTATTTGTACACTATTTGTATTGGGGAGTATGAACCCCAAAGAAAACCTGGTAGTATGGAATGAAGTCAGAGTCAAATTGAGAATCCTGACATACCAGGTCATGCTCTTCATGTCTTTACTATTGGTTGCCCTGAGAATTTACATATGGATTTCTCCAGCCATCCAGCACAGCACATGAAAATCAGACATGATCATGCTGCATGGATTTCTAAACATTGGAGATGTGGCCAAATAATCACACGTTAAAAAAAATCAACGGGCTGGAGAGATAGCATGAGGTAAGGTGTTTGCCTTGCATGCAGAAGGGCGGTGGTTTGAATCCTGGCATCCTATATGGTCCCCCGAGCCTGCTGGGGCGATTTCTGAGTGTAGATTCAGTAGTAGCCTCTGAACCCTGCTGGGTGTGACCCAAAAACAAACAGAGTGATAACACAGCAGTAGGGCGTTTGCCTTGCACATGGCAGATCCAGGATGAACCTTGGTTCAATCCGCGGTGTATCATATGGTCCCCCAAGCCAGGAGCGATTTCTGAGTGCATAACCAAGAGTAACCCCTCAGTGTCACAGGGTGTGACTCAAAAAACAAACAAAACAAGAAACAATATTCATGCCAAGAGACAAGACAGACTTTTTCTTCATCTAGAATTAATCAGTTGTTTCAAAATGTAATTGAATGCATTAAGACTCGGGTTGGAAAACTGATATAACCACGATTTCCTTGTTAGTGTCTTTATTAGATGAAACCAGTACTGTGAATGTATTAGGAACGTGTAGAAGTAAGTGTTATTAAAGTACTTACTATGTGCAGTTTACATCCTTTATTTTTATGTCATAATATCCCTGAAAAGCCATAAGCTTAGAGAGCAGGGAAAAATTGTAGATTCTCACCTAATGTCTAGTTTTTCCTTCATTGTGAATATTAGAATGGTGGATTTATTCAGGTTAAAAGTGTAGCAGTTAATATAATCCCCAAATACCACAGGGAATGATCTCTAAACGCCACTGGTGTGACCCTACCATATACATAAATATATATTTATTGATAAGATCAGCTAACACAAAATTTCTCAGTCTTCATTACAACTGATATGGTCATGTTACCATAATTTAGACAATAAGTTAAACAGCGGTGTCATGTGTCTTTTAGGAAGGCTTCTTAAAACTAAGAGTTGCCATTTATTTAATTTATTTTATTATATATTTATTGGTTTTGGGGTCACACCAGATAGCACTCAGGGGTTATTCCTGGCTCTGCGCTCAGAAATTGCTTCTGGCTGGCTCAGGGGACCATATGGGATGGCGGGATTCAAACCATCGTCCATCCTGGGTCAGCTTCATGCAAGGCAAACACAGTACTGCTGTGCTAATCTCTCTGGCCCCAAGAGTTGCCCTTTATTTTCTGCATTTCTCTCTCTCCCGTCCTCCCTCCCTCCCTCCCAATCTCCCTCCCTTCTTTTCTTCCTCTCTTCCTCTCTCCCTCTCTTCCTTCCTTCTTTACTTCCTTCCTGTTTGGGGGTCACACTTGGTTGTGCTCAGGGGCTAGGCTAACTGGGAGTAGTGTAGTGCTTAGTGGTCACATATAGTGCCAGATCAAGCCTGGGGCTCCAACATGTAGAGCTTTTGCTCAACCCACTGGCCTGTCTCTCCAGCTTGTGTTCTCTCTTTTCTCATACCTCTCTGCTGCTTGGAGAGTTGCCTTGACTCATCTGGAAGCTAAAGGCTGGAAATCCCTTGCTGTAAAGTATAAGAACTTAGGGTCTCTGGTGACCACAGAACCACTCTACGAGCCTGGAGTGCCTAGCCCTATAATGGTGACATTTTGTGAGAGAGAACACAACTTCTCTGTTAAACCACTGTTATTTAGACTTTGCCTTATATGCCACTTAGGACCCAAGGGAGAAGGACTACATCACTTTTGCCTCAGTGTCTCTGTACGAATGGATGGAAAATGCAGACTGAACTCCTGCACATGGTAATGTGCTTGGGGCTAGTCATCCATGTCTTCTTTGATGGAAAGTGGGAACACTAATTTTGTTGGATGACAAAGACATTCCTCCCAAACTTCACCTGTTTATTTCAAAGATTCTCTTTGGAGTCTAGCATCCAACCACTGCAAAGTTCTTTTGTTTATCTGTTATTACTAACAAAGGTACTATGAATAAGAAGCAAACTGCCTTCCATAGTAGCACAGTCCTCTATAATCAAGACCATTATTACAGTGTAATTTGACCTGTTTTTGTATTGAGATAATAATGTAATGGATGTACATTGTAAGCAATGAAGCGACCAGAAAGAGGCTACAAAATGAGAGACAAATATTTCTATACTCTAACAGAGACTCAGAGCCACTGCCAGAGATAATATTATGGATCTTTCCACAAAGCTATTGTAATGCACAATAATAGATATGAAAGTACCTTATCTCAAGAATAGAAATATATGTATACTCCTGTAGTTTTCATTTATCATATCTTTTGTCACATGGCCAAAGAAGATCAGGTCATTTAGGAAATGGCTTTGGAACATGATTGCAGGGAGGTTAAAGAGTTTATCTGGCTGGTATTTCCTTATTATTAGAAAATAGGCCTTCTAATTTTTGATGCAAATGGTTGCTACAATGTACATCCTTCAATGCACAATCCTTTCTGGTGTTCTGATCTCTCTAATGGACATTCTTTGTCGTAGAAAGTCTGGGTCGAAGGCCGTATCCACCTTGAACTTAATTTTGCAGACATTGCCAGAGATCTCTGCAAAGGCTCTGGGAAGTACTCCCAGCAGTGAGCAAGAGTGCTAGGATCTGCTCTCTGCCAGTAGAAGCTATTAACAAATTGTTGGATCTTTGCCAATCTTATATTGGAAAAAATGTATTTTCTTGACATTTCATTTGCATTTTTAATGTTATAAATGAAAGTAAGCATTTTGTCACTATTTATTGGCCATTGGGATGTCTGGTTCTGAAAACTGCTATGCATGCCTTGTCCTATTTTTGTTAGGTTCTTCATCTTTTCTTTATTGATCTCTAAGAGATTTTTGTCACTTTAGGAAATGAGTCATAAATCATATCTAGTTCAACATTTTTACCAGTATGTGTTGTCCTCTAACTCTGTTATTGGTCATTTTCTCTTTAGGATTTAAATTATTTTTCAGTGAATATTATTAATTTCCTCTTCATATCTTAATTTTCTGTGCTTTGTAGAAAGAATATATCCCAAATTAAAAATGACTGCCCTAAATTTGAATCATATTTTGGGGATTGCCTCCCACACTGTGTTGCAGGTGTCCAGGAGTTACTTCCAGTGATACTAAGCTAGGGTGTTTAGATTCAGACTTGCTAGGTCCAAGGGTTTTTTTTTTTTTTACTTTGAGGGGGGTCATAATATCCTGTGTAATTCAGAGGATGCTTCTGGCTCTGTACTTGGAGGGGGGACTATATATGGTGTCAGAGATTTGATCCGGGATTGGCTATGTGCAAAACAAGCACCTTATCCTTGGTCTTTCTCTCCAACCCTGACCCTGAGGATTCTGGAACCCTCCTGGGGACATTGTTTAGTGGTGCTCACGAGACTATCTGGCACCAAGTTCAACTTCATTCAAGGCATGCATTATAGTCTTTAGAGCTATCTCCCTAGAAGATGCTCTTGGATTTTAAGATCAACCCTCAGGCTTCTGTACAGAATACAGGCCATTGGGAATCAAGAGCATAAGCAGGGAGGAGAGAGGCAGAATGATTCAGTTAATCCTGTGCTCTTTGACAGCACATATACACAATGATTCACTCCCAGTTTCACTCACTGAATCCAAGAGCTTTTTTATGATAATGAAAACAAGTACATATTCTAGAAATGCTCAGAGAAATAGAAAATTGGCATCAGAGAAATAATTCACCTATCATACTTCTTGGATAGAATTGAACATTTGGTGTGTGTTCTTCTTATCTATGTAAGATTTTTTAATCAGGGTCAAGGAGATAGTACAACAAGTAAGGCACATGGCTTGCATGCAGCCAGCCTAGGGTTTAATTCCCAATACCCCATACAGTCCCCTGAGCCCTGACTCTGTACACATAAAAGTAAGCCCTGAGCACAGTTGTTTTTTCAGTGCTGGGGATCAAACCCTGATACTCACACATGTAAGCATGTGGTCACCACTGAACCCCAGCTCCTTCACCTTTGTAGTATTTCAAAAATTGGGGGACATAGACAGCAGTGCTCAAGGGATATTCTTGGCTCTGTGCTCATGGATGAACCCTGGCAGTGCTGAAAATCAAACCAGGATAACAGGAAAAGTGGCCACATGTAAGGCGCTTGCCTTAACTCCTATACTGTTTTTCTAGCCCACATCTACATAGTTTAATGCCACTTATACATTGGTTTTCTACTTGATCTCTCAACCTACTAACATTAACATTTGACCACTTTGAATTATTTATTCTAATAGAAGCATAACAGTATATTCTCTGACAATATAAAATTTAACTCAACTGTTTGACTAAATAATGCATCAGTGAAGATTTTGATACCTATATTTGGGCCTTCATTTTAATTCATTTGCTATATAAGAAACTCCTGAGGTTAAACTGGCAAGTCAAACAGAGAGAGCATTTGAGGTGTTAGCTATCACCATCCAATTGTTCTATTTTTAATGACTGTGCCTCTATAAATAGCTGTAAGTTTATTAAAGTCATAAACTTCAAGGGGGAAAACGATCTTTCATTAGCATCCTCTAAAAGATTCTTTTTTAACTGAGAAAGTGTCAGGATTTCACACATCAGATGCCTTGCAGAGAGGCTGAAAAATAAGATTCTATGAAAAAGGCATTCGAGTTTTCAGACCCCAGCTGCAGTGAATTGTTATGCTGCTCCATACGTCCATATGAAGCCAAGTGAACGTAGGTCTGCTTGTGGGCACGGAAGTAGGCATCACGAAATATAGCTGGTTGCTAAGAGACTCAACTGAGGTCTAGGAATGAAATGTAGCACTTTCTCCTGAAATCGAGCTATTCCAGGACCAGCCTTCATTTTTTTCAAAATGGTATGACATGGAGACATGTGTGACAAATTGGTATCAGGCCAGAAGCAATGAGATATGTAGATAGAGAAGGGAATGACAGGAAGATGTGGCTTCCAAAACAATCTGTTGTTTCTTCAATCCTTTGAGTCACATTGAGTCAAATTAATGACCCTTTGAGTCAAATTGAGTCAAATTAAATGAGGATAATTTTGCCTGCTATTTCTCATCTGCTTCCCCAAACTTATGAACCTCAAATACCCTCGAAATGGCAAAATGATGCACACGTATAGGGAGTTATTACCATACTGAAGTCACAGGTGATGTCCTGTATATTTTTATCTATCTAATGAGGTGCTGGACCTTCATTGTTTGTCTTGTATTCAAGTGTACAATTGCAGCATATTCAACAATCTGCTTTGTATTCGAGTGTGCACTCAACAACAAGGACACAAAACACGTTTTACATAAGCCCCTCACCCTTGCCTTATTTCTGTATGAGCCAACCTCTGATTATAATTTCCCAGAGGGCTGGGTTCTTAGTTCTCGACCCTATCACTGAGAGATGGGGCACCCTCAGACATTCTATGAATACGTATAGAACAGATTCTTGATAAACCCTAGAGCCCATGTACTTTTTTGCTTATTTGCAGCATCAGAAATGGTTCATCCCTGAGACAAGCAAGCCTGGAGGTGTCTTCTGTGGACCTTCTTAGATCTGTAAGTTAGAGACCACAAGAGCATCAGAAATGGGACTTAAAAAACCTCCCAGATGCCACGTCACTCTGCAGAGGGCCAGCGCTCTCTTGGGACATGCTCATGAGCTGGAGGTTAAATATAATGCTGGACTGCAGGTTTTCAGAATCTGCTCTGAAAGTAAAGCATGGGAATTAGGTCATAATTCTGAGTGCCTAGTGAGACTGGACTTTTGTATAGGGAAGGCCTTATATTTGATTTTCCCATGTGGATAAGTGCTCCAAACCTCCAATGCTCAGAGGGATAATGCACCATTGTTTGGTCTTGTTTCTTATTTATTTATTTATCTATTTATTTATTGCTTTGGGGTCACACCTGGTAGAGCTCAAGGATTACTCCTGACTCTGTGCTCAGAAATTACTCTTGGTAGGCTTAGGGAACCACATGGGATGGCGCAAATCAAATCCAGGTCAGCTGCATGCAAGTCAAGCATCCTAACTGTTGTGCTATTGCTCTAGCCCCCTTGGTCTTGTCTTTTAATGGATACTAGAGATAAAGGCAAATTAGGGGCCTATAAAAGCAATGTCTGCCCCTCCTAACTCTGAAGTTCAATCATGTCCATCATTCTCCACCAGTCCCATCCTGAGCTCTAGGCAAGCTCCTCCTCATTCCTTGAGTCCCTAGAAAGTCGATTCTTCTATCTTCTAGTTCTTTCCCTAAGCTGGCGATCCTTTCCCAATCTCCCTTTGCACCATGTCCCTATGGCAGTGCTTATTCATTGGCACATATGCTCCTCCCTCTGACTGAACTCCATAGACGTGCACTTTGGTCCCTTCTCAGCATCTGCTAAAGTACCTGGCATAGGCTGAGCAAATGGTCTTTGAGTAAAAGAATGTATGAGTTCTGGTGTATGTATTTGGGAGTGTTGGGGACCAAATTCAGCAAGAATGGGTTCACAGGAGTGTTCCCTGACCACAGAGTCAGGAGTAAGTCCTGAAGTACAGCTGGTGTTATCTCAAAACCAAACAAACAAAAGAAAAAACACAGTAATTGATTTTGAAGTGCTGAGGATCAAATCCTGGGACTCACATATGTAAGCATGAGGTCATCACTGAGCCCCAGCTCCCTTGTCTTTGTAGGGTTTAAAAAATGGGGGGCATGGTCAGCAGTGAACAAAGGATATTTCTGGCTCTGTGCTGTGCTCAGGAGTAAATCACGGTGGTGCTGAGATTCAAATCAGGATAACAGGAAAGTGGTTACATGCAAGTAAAGTACTCTGAACACAGAGCACTGGAGCTATATCCCAAACAGGATTTCCTGGATGAAGATAGTGCCATGATGTACCTTGGTTCTCTTTTTTTGGGAGGGCACACACTTGTTTGATGCTCAGGGGTTACTCCTGGCTATACGCTCAGAAATCGCTCTTGGCTTGGGAGCACCATATGGAATGCCCGGGCATGGAACCACGGTCCATTCTAGGCTAGCACTTGCAAGGCAGATGCCTTACTTCTAGTGCCACCACTCCGGCCTTGGTTCTTGTAGCTTCTGTATGACAGCTTCCTTCCACTTTGTTCTATTATTCTACAAATCCACATGTTGCTGCAGAGATGGAATTAGTATTCTCTTGGTAACCCAAAAGCTTGAAGAATATAAATAAGTTGAATTGACCAAGGCCTGGTATTAATCCTGCTGTAGCTGTATATTTACATCAGATTGGCATGTGCTCAGAAAAGAGCAAAAGAGGTTTTTCATCTGAGCCTCCGGAGTCCTCTACCAGAAATCAAATTCAGTAGTTCTCAGTTGTCTGCCAATTCTTAGCCCTACATACGCTAATAAATTCTCCTGTCTGTGAGCCATCCCTAGAGATTCAGATTTAATTCATCTGTGGTAGCACTCTGGCATCTGTTCGTTTTAAAAGCTCCCTGGAGGATCCTAATGCAGCTAAGGATGAGAAGACTCCTCTCAAGTATCAGGGCTTTAGAGGACTAATCCAACTAATTAAATGGCAAGGCCAGACACACTGGACTGGCTGGACAAGCAGAGAAA
This sequence comes from Crocidura indochinensis, assembly GCA_004027635.1. NCBI lineage: Eukaryota > Metazoa > Chordata > Mammalia > Eulipotyphla > Soricidae > Crocidura > Crocidura indochinensis. The sequence goes on along the minus strand of PVKC010044720.1, from coordinate 2,027 downwards.
ATGCCTCGTTCTTCCCTTGCTTTCTCTGGTTTTCTTCTGTTTATTCACTCAGTTGCTCTGGCATGATCCTGCTCTTTTCCCCATCACATTAGACAAGAGCTCAGATCCTGCTAGGTCAGATGCAGCGGTATGGGAATTTTCAAGCCCTGGTAACAGTGGAATAAGGGAGACAGGAATGCCACTGTGACCTCACTCCTAGTCCAATGTCTATGATGTCAGTGGTCTTTGACTAGGGGTCGGGGGAAAAACAAGTCTAGAGAAAATATGTCCCTTTCTGAAGTTGTCAAGTGTTACTAGTTTTTCTCTTGGAATGAACCCCCTGCTTTTCTGATTCACAGTATCAGAAATGCTCAGAGGCATAAACTTGGAGATGTCTTCTGTGAGTCGTCCTAAAGCTGTAAGGTGGAACTCCAAGAACACCTGAGTTAGAACTGAAGGAGCCTGGGATCTCTCTGAGGTCATGCCACTCTGCTGTAGGCCAGAGCTCTCCAGGGACAGGCTCAGGAGCCAGGACATCACAGAAGACCCAAAATTTTTCTACCCATCATATCCCTAACAACCAGCATGTCACTTGTGTGTGACAAACAGACCTTCCGATACTCTAAGCCTAGCATTTCTCCCTGAGAGGCCTAATCTTGAGAGCTGCTCTAGTTGGTCCTTTTCAGGCTCCCAGCACCATTATCTGAGCCTCCTCCATCATAAAGAGAAGACATCAGAATTAGATGGTGGCTGCATTTTAGAGAATATCGCATAGGAAGGACGTGCCATACCTGTGGTCTCAGTGTCATGGTTACCCCCACCACCCCATTAATTCTTGTATCATGATTACTTCCTATAACCAAGATGTTATGCTAAAAGGAAAGATTCCAAGAGAATGTGTTCACGCTGCTTATGAAAGAGAAAGGAGCTAATCTTAAGATTTCGCCTGGAAGGAAGCCATATTTCTATTTTCAGAGGAAGCAACTTAAAGAAGATAATGAGGGTTTCCTAAGGCCTCAACATTGGTTTTGTCACTCCCCATCATACCACTGATTCTCACATGGATGAATTTCAAAAAACTTCATGAATTAGAGGCATAAAGTGGAGCCATTACTGACAGCATCCTTGCTGGCTAATTCGGGCACATCCTATTATTCCTCAACAGGTAAAATGACTTTTCCTTAGATGGGAAGACCTGGCTGAAAGCCACATGTGCCAGATATCAGCCATGAGGGCGCCAGACAGTTGAGGCCTCTTGACACCCACACTCATTTTGGAATTTGATAGCACACCAGCTTTTCAACTTCCAATTTCTGTTTTTAGTCTTGGAGTTTGGTTTTAATCATCTGCCAAAAATAAGCCAGCATTTTTTTGCAAGGCAGGAGGTGGAAAATTTTAGGAGAATTTTATGATGAATTTATGATGAATTTTACGAAACTGAGCCAAAGCAATGTATTGTTTTCTCTTTGATACTGAATCTACTTCCTAAATGTGCATGGACAGGAATTTTACTACATAAAAATTCACTCACAGGGGCTGGAATGATAGCACAGTGGGTATGGCATTTGCCTTGCATGTGGCCAACCCAGATTCAATCCCCAGCATCCCATTGGGTCCCATGAGCCTCCTAGGAGTAATTCCTGAGTGCAGAGCCAGGAGTAACCTCTGAGTGCCACCAGGTGTGGCCCCAAAACCTAAAAAAATTAAGATTCACCCCACATGCAGGCTGGAAAGATAGCACAGATGTTATGCTGCTCACCTTCGACACATATGTCCCTAGTACTATCTCTGGGACCACATAACATCCCTCAAAACACCACTAGGAGTAACCCACGAATAGTAGTGAATGTGATCTACCCTTGCCCCCAGGTTCATCCCATAGGCAGGAGGAAGTTCCAGAGTATAAGGAGCTAGGAGCTACAGTCTTAATCTTGATACCTTCTTAGTATGTAAGCCATAATAAGCAGAAACCTTTCTGAATTTTTTGAGGGTACTGGAGAGTTGGTTCACACGCAGCAGTGCTTGGGCTAATCAGGCTTGGAAGGAAG
>PVKC010044719.1:0-11455 GCA_004027635.1 Crocidura indochinensis | reverse complement strand
AAGTGAAAGAGGAGAGAGAGAGAGAGAGAGAGAGAGAGAGAGAGAGAGAGAGAGAGAGAGAGAGAGAGAGAACTAGAAATGCTCTTGGTTCTCTAGAATTTACAACTTTTATCTAAAAAACATAAATATCAATCCAGTGGTTCATAGCTCACTAAGTAGCTCCAAAGCTTCCTTGCCTCCTTGTAAATCAAGGATGGGTATCCTTTCCTGCCAAAGGTCTTCTAACTATAGGCAGACAGTCAACCAAGAAGAAGTATATGTGCATTTATATCTGTTTCACAGTGTTCTAAGGGTAAGATGATGATCTAATATGGCCCTGCTGTAAGCAGGATTACATAAATATATACATAAACACTAAAGTACAAATTGCCCTAATCTGAGGAACCCAACTCCTTATTACAAACTAGAGATTTCCAGGCTCACCCAGGATGACTTCCACCAGGACTGGTAGAAGCAGGTGCAGAAAGACAGAGACCAGGCAACTGATTAGCTAAGCAGGAGGTTGAGAGAGAGAGAGAGCCTCTGCCCAGGAACTTGAACATTACCCTTGAACTGTGCATACACCTTCAGGAAAGCTCCAGTACAAAAAGAATCATCATCTATTTCTTATCTTTCTGATAGCAGGTGGACCTGATAGCAGCTGGTTATATCATCCTCCTACTTCTCAAAATGAGTCATGGGTCTTTTTTTTTTCCTCATGCTTGACTTTTTCATATACAATTGATGCTGATGCTCATAAGAGATAGCATGCATGCATGGCTGTGATATATTTATAACTTAAGTGGTACCATGCAATTCCAGAAAATACCATTATAGTCAACTTACCACACATTATCTATAAAAAAGATATCAAATGAATGGGCAATGCGTTTCTGTTTTATAAAATATGAGCTGAGAGTCACCCTTCTCCTGAAAAATATTATTTATACTCATTACTTACAGTATAAAATATGGATAACTCCCAGGTCATTTGTGGTTTTGTTTCTCTCTATATCTTTAGCTTCTTTGGCTTCATCTTTTACAGCATCTATGACTTATTTACCAAACATATGTGAAACAACTAAAGCAATCAGCAAAATATTTTGTTTAAGTTCCAGGGCTAGGGGTTAGAGTGATAATACAGTGAGTAGGGTGCTTGCATTGCACACAATTAAGTTGGGTTCAATAACATCCCATATGGTTCCCTGAGCACTGCCAGGAGTGACTCCTAAGTGTAGAGCCAGAAGTAAGTCCAGGGACCCGAGAGATAGCATGGAGGTAAGGCGTTTGCCTTTCATGCAAAAGGTCATTGGTTCGAATCCCGGTGCCCCATATGGTCCCCCGTGCCTGCCAGGAGCAATTTCTGAGCATGGAGCCAGGAGTAACCCCTGAGCACTGCCGGGTGTGACCTAAAAACCAAAAAAAAAAAAAAAAAAAGAAGTAAGTCCAGAGACAGTATGTCCCAAAAACAAAGTTCCAAATCTCAGGAAATAAAGTATCAATTAAATGTAATTCATTGTATTAATGACTATTACCAATAATGATTAATTATTACCTAAAGTGATACATTAATCATTAATATGCTGTACTACTGGTTAATATAATCATGATTAACATGATTACAACAATATGATCACAACAATGGTAATACATCTACTCTATAATCTAAACTGTGCATTTACAGGGTAAGTGGGGAGGGGGGGTTTGAAGGAGGAAGAAGTGGGGTTGAGGTGCTTAAGGCTATTCCTGGCTATATTAGGAACTATTCCTGGTTATATTCATGACTATTCATAGCTTTTTATGTCTCTATGTTCAGGGGTCTCTTCTGTTGGAATTAGGTGCCATGCATGTCAGAGAAAGTGATGTACCCCTCCTATTTCACCTCTCTTCCTCCCACTGCAGGCTTCTTAGAGGAAGTGACAATTGGCTAAAGAGGACTAGACTAGGAAGAAAAAAACAGCCCAAGAAGAGAAAGAGTTAAATATCCTGGACACACAGATAAGTGTAGTAGCATAAACAGGACATGACTCCAAAGATAAACAGAACTAGGAGAGTGGCTAGAGGGATTATTTGTAGGTACTATGAGACTGTGTACCACAACCAGTATTCAAGTATTGAAATTCTAACCCTCAAAATGGAGGGTGGTAGTAGGTTTAAATCACAAGGGCAGAGAAAACATGAATGGGATTAATACTAAGGAGGCAGTAAAAAGATCACTAGCCCCCTCTACAATCTGAGAGCACAGTTCAATGGTGTCAGGTATGAACCAGGAAGTAGGACTCCATAAAAAATAAATAAATAAATCAAAAGGAAGTAGATCTCCAATACATGGCTTGGCTGGACTTGTGCTCTGATCTCAGACTACCCTACCCCAGAACTAGGAGCAGTAAATTTTTTGGCTTTTAAGCTAACCACTCAGTGGTATTTTTCAAAATCAGCACAAGTGGAAACCAGATCTTTAGAACTCATATGTTCAAAGCATCAAAAAAAAAAAGTAAAATATGTTGGACAGAGTCAGAAAAAACATACTCAGGGTACCTCTTTAGAGTCTTCATTATAAAAATCCAAGCATGGGGAGCCGGAGAGATATCACAGCAGTAGGGCATTTGCCTTGCAAGCGGTTCACCCAGGACCAATGGTACCATCGATGATTCGAATCCTGGCATCCCAAATGATTCCCCGTTCCTGCCAGAAGCGATTTCTGAGCACAGAGCCAGGAGTAAGCCCTGGGCATCACTGGGTGTAGCCCCCCCAAACCCCTAATTAATTAATTAATTAAAATCCAAGCATTAATGGTTCTCAATGCTCTCCTACCACCATTTCATTTATTGATCCCTACAAGAAGGGAAACCTATGGACAGTTCAATAGTGACGGTGTTGGAAAGGATTTGGAGCCTAAAGCACAGATTCAACAACACTAAAATGTAAAATCTAAGCTGCAACCAATGAACTTTGTAATGTGCCTGTCAAGATAGTCGGGGCGGGAGAGTTGGTAATGGGGTATTGGAACACTAGTAGAGGGAATTGTCAATGGTAGTTGAAATATTATATATATATATGTATATATATTTATATATATATATAACTCAACTCTCAATAACTTTGTAAATCACAAGTCTTTAAATAAAAATTTAGTTTAAGAAGAAAAGAAAGGGGCAGAGAGATAGCACAGCAGCAGTAGAGCGTTTGCCTTGCACACAGCTGACCTGGGTTTGATTCCTAGTACTCCATATGGTCCTCCAAACCTGCCAGGAGCTATTTCTAAGCAGGAGTAAACCCATGAGCACCACCAGGTGTATTCCTTCTCCTCTCCCCACTCCCAAAAAAAGAAAAGGATTTGGAGCTGGCATTAGATTATTATTTCCCAAAAATAGTTTATACCATCCCCCACCTTAGAAACTATTGAGGGAGCTTTTGGTTTACATTACAAACTTTATATTGCCTTTATTTGGGGATCACACCTTGTGCGACTCAGAGCTTACTCCTGACTCTACACTCTGGGATTACTCTTGGTGGTGTTGAGTGACCTATATGGGGTGCCAGTAATAGAATAGGGCCAGCAGCATGCAAGGCAAATGTCCTATCCTCTGTATTATCTCTCTAGTCCATAGACTTTTTAGTTATGTAAAAACAAAGCAGGCTTGCAGCAGGCCCAGCTAATTTGGGTGATCTCTTTGCATTAGTTGATTTGGAAGTAGGTTTAAAAAATATGTGTAGGGCCAGGGAGACAGTATGAAAGGCAAGGGTACATATATGGTTGCATAGGACCCAGGTTCAATTCCTAGCACTTTATTCTGTTACTGGGTATAGTCCTAGTAGCCCCATCAGTAGGGGAAGGTTCCCAGCAACTGTAAAAAAAAAGAGCTGCAGAGGGTGCTGTGAGGAAGTGGAAGCAATCTTGGTAAACTTTTATCTAGTGACTGAGAAAGGATCAAAGCTAAAGCTGGAATTAGTCAAGGAGCAGCAATCATTTCTATCAATGAAGGCAAGGGGGAAAGAGACACCTGGTTGTTTTGTGGTCTGGACAATGTTCATGTTTTTGTTTCTATTAAGAAAATTACAGAACCGTGTTTGCCTTGATCCATCAGCCACAGAGTCTTATCTGATGTTGATATTTTGTGAACTCATTTATGTCCAACAGGAGAATGCCATAAGAGCAGCTCCCAGCAGTGAGGTAAAGCTTTTCTCTTTCTTATGTTCTCAACTCTGTTTATATTCAACTTGATTCACAGCCCTCAGAATTTGGGGGTGGGGGAACATGAAAGAGAAAACCATACTACAAGTGCTCTACTGCTGAGCTATATTCTTGACCTGATAGACTGTGGAGTCTGAAGATAAAATTCGCAATGGACTTCAAATGCCTTCATTTTGGATGGGAGTTTGGTTTTCCTTGGGAAGTTGGACACAAGTCAGTAAGCTCCATCCTCTTCTACTCTTCCCAGGGCCCACTTCTCTTGAGTTCCCACAATTCTATTTGCCAGTTAACTGCATTGCTGAGAAATGCTAAGTCTGTAGGACACTTCATGATCTCTGAAGTGCCACATCAGTACAAGATACTGACTTTCATAAAAGCTCAAGGCCAATCCCAGGAAGCTGAGACAAGAAAGCAGATACTAATTTAGGAGGCAATTTTGTTGGCAAACAGAGCCTCTTCCTTCATAATTACTGGAATTTGCAGATAGGTAAAAATTTGATACAAATAACTACCTTAGCTTTGCAATTTCTTTATTTCACTATCTCTCCCTTTTCAAGTTGAGTGGTGCTCCTCATTTCTACCCTCTTCAAAGGCTACTCTTATTCCTCATATTGCATCTGAATTAAATCAAAACCCCCATAAAGTCTGAATATTATGATCTAAACTCAAGTTTTATGGTACACCTAGATCAGGATTTTAAGTACTAAGTAATAAGGATTGCTTTATTCCACTTTTTAAATTCCAACTAGGTTTCAAATAGAGGTAAGAATCCCCAAATTAAATCAGTAAACAGAATGAACAAAACCCTTGTCTTTGTGAAACTTACATTTTTTTTTTTGGTTTTGGTTTTTGGGTCACACCCGGCAACACTCAGGGGTTACTCCTGGCTCTATGCTCAGAAATCACTCCTGGCAGGCACGGGGGACCATATGGGATGCCGGGATCCGAACCACCGTCCTTCTGCATGAGAGAGCAAACCTTCATGCTATCTCTCCGGTCCCAAAACTTACATTTTAATTTTAAATCATGGAGAAGAAAACAAATAACAAAATTAATTTAGTAGACTTATGATGTTAGTATACTAGGAAGGAAAATTAAGTGAGGTGTGAAACAGGAGTGGTATAATTTTTTTGTTTTATCATATTTTGTGGGGAAAGCCATATACTGCTCAGTGTTGATAGGTTACTCAAGTTTCTGCACTCAGGAATTACTCTTGGTGGAGCTCAGAGGAATATATAGGGTGCTAGAGATTGAACCCAGATCAGCTGCATGCAAGGCAAGCACTCTACCCACTGTTCTGTTGCTCCAGCCCCCTGAATTGCTATAATTTTTAATGGGAATATCAGTATCAGCCTCACTGAGTGCAGAAACTTTTGAGTTTTTCTATAAAGGAAAAATGAGGTAATGCCAAACGTTTACTGCTAAGTAAAATAATAACATGTTCGTATGTTGAATACTAGGGCTTGAAGTGTTTTTGAAAAATTAGAATTCTCTTCTGTTTTCTAAGTACAAGGCCATATGTGTTGAGAGAAAGGGTTATATATATTGGCCAATCCATTCATTCAATGAACTATTTAATATTATATACAAACTAATATAACCAAGACAGAGAAAATAATTTCTGAATTCTATTTGAAAGACTGAGTTTTCCGTGTCTAGGTATATAAAGTATCTAACTACAAAGTAGTTTCTTTAAAAACTCTTTCAAATTTTTATCCTACAACCTTTTCATAATAGATAATAATTAAGAAATGCAAGAAGCTGAGCTGGAGTTATAGCACAGAGGTAGAGGTAGAGAGTTTGCCTTGCACGTAGCTGAGCCAGGACATACCCAATTCGATCCCTGGTATCTCATATGGTCCTCCAGTCTGCCAAGAGTGCTTTTTGAGCACAGAGCCAGGAGTAACCTCTGTGCCACCAACATAAAAAAGGCAAGAAGGCATCATGCTCTCAATTCAATATACCCATTCAACAATTTTAAAACTTACAGCTCAAATGATAATGATAAACTCACAATATAGCCTGAGTATAAAGGATAATACTGACTTTTTGTAAAAGTGTTCACATACCTATAACAAATTAACTACTCTTAAGAGATTTCTTATTTTGTTTTTCTGAGTCGTACAATTAGTGTTTGGAGCAGGGGGGAAACACCAGCTATGAAGGGTTGGTGGGGTTGTTTTGCTTTAAGATGTTCCTTTGCACAACTGCCCACCTGCTTCAAGGTAATGTTCACAAACTGTACCAAACTGTTAACAAATCTGAAGTGATTAATACATTTCACCAGTTCCCTCCTTCAGAAAACCTGAAATCATCTACAACTGTCAGTTTCACAAGAGTACCTTCTTGAGACAATAAATATTTTTGTGAATGCTTTCATTGGAAAAGACCACATTTTTGTGTTTGATTTGGGGTTTGTTTTGTGTGTGTGTGTGTGTGTGTGTGTGTGTGTGTGGTTTTTGGGTCACACCTGGCAGTGCTCAGGGGTTACTCCTGGCTCCATACTCAGAAATTGCTCCTGGCAGGCACGGGGGACCATATGGGGCACCGGGATTGGAACCGATGACCTTTTGCATGAAAGGCAAACGCCTTACCTCCATGCTATCTTCCGGGCCACTGTTTTTTGTTTTTGTTTTTATTTTTTGTTGTTGTTTTGAGAAGAGGTGAAAGCACACTGAAAATTCTTATGGGTCATAAGCTCTGGGGTCACGTATGGCAGTGCTCAAGGGACTATTTACAGAATACTCAGGGATCAAACCAAGATGGACTGCACACAAGGCAAATGCTTTATTCTCTGTACTGTCTCTTTGGCTCAAGAAATACCACTTATTTAAAAAAAAATACTATGAATTTCAATGCAATTACTAAGAATGGTTCAAAGTTCCCAAGCTGTTATGGCACACGGCCTACTTTTCAAGGTGGGAGAAATTGGGGTTGGAGAGATAGTACAGAAGTTAGAGTACATGCCTTGCATGGTTCTGACCTGGGTCAATCAGCTGACACAACACAGCCTCCTGAACGTTGCCTGATGTTATCCAAGAGGCCCCTGGCTTTGCAGGGACCATTAGTACTACATCCTCAGGCCAATTTGAATCATTGAACCATGATTGAATATAATAAAGTAGCCTGATCATAACTTGGGATAAAAAAAATGCACAGCCACCCTCTGAAAATCTACCTTATTTTAAAAATCAGAAAGTGGGGGGCTGGAGTGATAGCACAGCAGTAGGGCATTTGCCTTGCAAGCAGTAGATCCAGGATGGACCTGGTTCAATCCCTGGCATTCAACATGGTCCCCCAAGCAAGGAGCGATTTCTGAGCACAGAGCCAGTAGTAACTCCTGAGCAACATCGAGTGTGCCCCCACCCAAAAAAAAAAAAAACTGTCTCTCAAGTCCACCCAAAACTACTACTGGTCCCCAGATCGTTCCAGTGGTGCTACCACCAGCAAACCTACCTGATATTCTGACTCATCAGATCAGTCCTCTAGGCAAACTGGTTAACTTCTCAAAGTCCCACTTACCTCAACACTAACTAAGAAGAGCCTATGCTCCATGCTATGGTGAAAATGCAATGAAGACAGTGTAAACATGGCTTAGTAAAGACCTGGGCACATTATAGATGCCTAGCAATCTCTGCCTAAAATGTCCCTGCCTGACATGATGTTAAGGTCAGATTTTCCTTTTTCATTCAGGGATCAAACCAAGATGGACTGCACACAAGGCAAATGCTTTATCCTCTGTACTGTCTCTTTGGTTCAAGAAAGACCACTTATTTAAAAATATATTATGAATTTCAATGCAATTACTAAGAATGGTTCTGAGCTACATGAGGTTGTAGCTCATCGTTGATTGTACTAACTTATACATTCATTCTCATGGCGCATCAGGGAGTTATGATCTATTCAACCTACCAAGTGAAAAAAATTTTTGTTTTGTTTCCACTAAAATCTCAAAAATTTACACCATAATTTTTCCTCTTGATAGAGGAACAGAAAGGGAAATAGGAACTCGCTAGTGTACATTTTATCTCAGCAGATTACTTCTGTTTCAAAATAACTACTCTGGGTCACAGCACTACAGTGGAGTAGGTGCCTGCTTTGTGCACAGCCAACCCAAATTTGATCCCTGGTACCCATTTGGACCCCTGTGACCACCAGGAGTGATTGATCCCATAGCTCAGAACCAGGAATATACCTTGAAAACCACCATATTTGACCCCAAACCAAAAAAATAAAAAAAAACTACTGAGATACTTATGAAATCCTATACTATAGTGATCAAATGAAACAAGTAGAGAACAGAGAGCCAGGAGTAAGTCCTGAGGACTGTCAGGATGGTCCAAAACAAAGAAATAGAGAGACATATATGAGGTTATAAAAATGTTCAAGTTTGATATAATCCATTTTATCTGATTTAATTTTCTGAGAATTTTACCTTGCAACTGAAAATGCTGGTGATGTCTAAGACACTTGGAAATTTGGAGAGGTGTTATAACAATATAATATAATGCTATGTGGAGTCAGAAAAGAACCTTAGCTTAAACCCAGCTTCTGTCACAAATCAAGCATGGTCATGATAAAGTCTGGAAAGCAATGATACTAACTCTAAGGGATACATAGATTGAAAAAAAATCCAGCATAGATGAGAGGCAGTCACTGTGCTTCATTTATTTCCTTCATTTAAGGAAAAGAAAAAGTAGCAAATACACTCCCAAAAGTGCAGGGGAGAAGGATTTCAAGTGGGAACATCCCAGAAGATACATTTAAAGTTGTGATCTAAATTGTGCTAACAAGCACACTAGCTTAGAAGTCAAGAGTCAGGTTTTAAAAACATCCTAGTTGTTTTCTTGCTAACTTTATGGCTTGGCTAAGGCTCAGTCATTCTCTGACAGCCTCCTGTTTTAACTGTTGGGTGTAAGTTAGATTAGTCACAATAGGATAACCAATGGCCACACATCATGCAATATGGAAGGCTTGAGGACTCCATTCCTCACAATAGGTACCTTCAAGAGAGATGGGGTTTTTTTGTTTGTTTGTTTTTTGGGTCACACCCAGCAGTGCTCAGGGGTTACTCCTGGCTCCATGCTCAGAAATTGCTCCTGGCAGGCACAGGGGACCGTATGGGTCACCAGGATTCGAACTGATGACCTTTTGCATAAAAGGCAAACGCCTTATCTCCATGCTATCTCCTGGGCCCCAAGAGAGATGTTTTTATCTACACGTGGTTGTAACTGAGAAAAGTTAAGCTTGTAGACTGTCAAACCTGCATTAACGTCCAAGTTCATTATTCTACTAGTCAACATCTGCTAACTGAGGGACCCTGCCCTCATCTACCTGTTCTGATATCGAGAGTAAGTGCTTTTTCCGTGGGAAATCCTGTTCAGATGAGAGAAGGAGGAAGAAGAGGAAGAGAAGGAGAAAGACAAAGAGGAAGAAATAGTAGTAGTACTAGCAGTGGTGGTAGTAGTACAGTGCTCTGTATCCACACAAAATTGTTTGTGTCTACCCTTGATACCTGAGAACCCTGAAATAGCAAATGCACTCCAAAGTTTCTTCCTCTCTTCTTAGAATTTGTTCCTTTGAACAGCCCTGATAAACACTAAAGAACCGGTGCCACATGTCAATCTAGTGCCCTCAAAGGTTAAATCTTAAATCTTGTGCTTCCCTTATCCTTTGTGGGGGATAAAGTATATTCTTGAGCTAATTTCTCACACCTTCATTTCACAGCATGCTTTATACGACAGGAACTAGTGCTTTCTCCATCAGGCCTACAGAGCAAAAAACTCTTGCTCCAGGCACACAGACTGTCGGATTAAAGCAAATTCAGTCCCTTTTGAAAGGACTGCCTTGGAGTAAAATATGCAATTAATAGCCCCTTTGAAATGTCTGGACTAGTCCTATCATTTAGGTATCATTTCCCAGAAATAAAAACTAGGGGTGGGTGGAGGGAATCACCACAAGACCCTTATTTTTTACTATTATTTATCTTCCCTTTTCTTTGAGGCTCTTAATGGGCCTCCTCCTGGTCGTGGAAGGGGAGTAAAGTCCACCCCAAGTGGGAGTGTCGGTTCATCGAGGCCGCATCTGGGCTGGCAGAGAAGACGCTCGCCCCGTCGGTCGCACCCGGGGCCACTTGGGCACTCCAAGAGCAGAACAGAGAGCTGAAAGGTGACCTCTGCCCCTGCGACTCCGAACCCCCAAGATCTCCCCTGCGACCCTGGGATGTCGCCTGGGTCCCTTCCCAGTCTTTAACCCCTCTCTGGGGGTATCCCAGGAGCACCCCCAGAGGCCGTGCGGGCGTCGGGAACCCACCGGGCGAGTGCCTTACCTCGGACACCCCGAGGCCAAACACGCCCGCGATCTGCTGGTACAGCTCGAGGTTGCTGGTGAAGCCCTGCACTCGCCCCGTGGCGCTGCCGTGGGCCAGCTGCACATGGAATACCAGCTGGCGCGCGGGCTCCGGGGTGCAGCCGCCCGCGCCCCCCGAGTCCCCCTCGCTGTCCACCAGCCGGACGGTCTCCTTGGACGTGTTTTTATTCTTCCCCCACATCCCGAAGGGCATCTTGCCGGACGGACGGAAGGACGGCAGAGGCCACCTGCGCTGCAGACCTCCGCCCCTCCCCGGCCTCGCGCAACGGACTTTGCGCTGGAGCCGGAGGGCTGCGCGCAGGTGGAGGCGCCTCCGAGCCAATGGAAGCGATGCTTCCTTCTGCCCGCGCCCGCGGGGCCTCCCTCCTCCTCTGCCCAGCCCCGACGGCCTCCTGTCCCCCTCCCCTGGTCTTCCAGAGGGTCCAGGGGATCCGTAAAGTTGGGGTCCTTCTGCATCTCCTTTCCCACCCTCTCCAAAAGGAGAAATAGCATAGGAGTTAGGGCCGATGCTTGCGCCAGACCTTGTTGGAGCCCTTGCATCATAAGGTCCACCATCATTCTATCTGCCCACCCCCCAGTTCCAGTGACACCTGAGTAGCCCCCGTTTGAATACCAGAGCACCTCCCAGATAGCCCTGCAAACCCCAGCTCTCTGCAGGGCTAAAGAGACACACCTATCCTCAGGCCTTGGCACTGAGCCACATGTCTTCTGAGGTGCATCCCCTGGGTGTATCCTTCCCCCAAGATGTAAGAAAAAGTTGAAAATAAGTACAAATGGCTCAATTTGGGACGTGGAGGTAAATCGGGTGGATTATGTGTGAGGTTCCATGTTGGATTCCTGGTGTACCAGGAATCTGGGTGGCCCTAGAGGAGGGAAAAAAGGAAGGGAGAGAGGGAGGGAGAGAGGGAGGGA
>PVKC010044718.1:0-11540 GCA_004027635.1 Crocidura indochinensis | reverse complement strand
ATAGCCAGGAGTAACCCCTGAGCGTCACCGGGTGTGGCCCAAAAACCAAAAACCAAAAACCAAAAAAAAAAAAAAAGATGCTCTAAACAAGAGTGGGTAGAGTGCTTGTCTTGTATGTTGCTGACCCAGGTTCAATTTCCTGCATCCCATATGGTTCCCTGAGAACTGCCAAGAGTAATTCCTGAGTGCAGAACCAGGAATAACCTTTGAGCAAATCTTAAGTGTGTCTCCTCCTCCCCCCAAATAGCATACTGGCTTGGCTTTATTAGTGGCAAGATGGTAAAAATCAAGACTCAAGATTGGATTATCACTTTGAAGTTTCTCTGTGATGTGAGTCTTTAGAGTTAGCTGAATCATTTTGGGTGTAGGGTTTCAGCAATTTATTAAGCTCTTAATTGTATTATGCATTATGTAATGCATTGGGAGGGAGAGAGCCATAAACTTTGCCCAGTAATCTTTCAATCTTATTGGGTAGTTGAGAACACCATACAAACATTTATCTAATTAAGATCCAAATTGCTGTGGATCAAGATAAAAGTGTTAAGTAAATTGCAGTAGACTACTGTAAAGAAGCTATATGGCTTCTTTGAGAAGTAGCAGTTCAACTTCGTTTTAACAATGGGTAAGACTTGAATACATAATTTTTTCCTTGTATTTTTTTTGGAGGGGGACCACATTGACTTACATATCTTTCACAGTAGTATTTTAGGTACATATTAACATTGAATCGGGGAAATACCCATCACCAAATTTGTCCTCCCTCCACCCCTACCCCCCCCTTCCCTTCCTGCAACCTGTATCCCCCACCATCACCCCCCGGGGCTTTTAGAGTAAGTGGTCCCCTCTGTGTCTAGCTTACTATTAGTGATCATATATCTGTTTGGTCCTGGTACCCTCCCTTGTTACCCCCTCTATTTGAGAGGCGGAGCTAGATAGTTCGAGTTATGTGTTTTGTTTGAAAGAAAGAAAAGCAATAGAATGGGGTAAAAAAAAATCAAATAAGCTGAAAATGGGCGGAGTCCTAGAGGCTTTCAACATCAGTTTGAGAGAGGACATTTTCTTTGTATTTGTAACTGAGTGCATTAGACTTGAATTAAGGATTTTTCCACCCAGAACTTTTTTTGGGGGAAGGGGGGAGGTTTGGGCCACACCCGGGAACACTAAGCGGTTACTCCTGGCTCTATGCTCAGAAATTGATCCTGGCTTGGGTGGGGGGAGGACCATAAGATGATGGAACCGAGGTCCATCCTAAGTCAGCTGCTTGCAAGGCAAATGCTCTACCGCTGCACCACCACTCCAGCTCCCACCCAGAACTTTTTCAGCATTGTGTCGCATATTTATGATACTAAGTCTTGCATATTTATATAGACGTACCGGTATATGTATATATGAATGACAGCATATTGAAGGAAATAAATTGATGTAATGTAATAGAAAATTCTTGAAAAGTAAGCCCAGAACTTCATAATTGATTTCATTGAAACAAAGAGCCACTTAAAAGTTTCTTATTTAATTTTGTTTTTTTTTTTTTTTTTTTGAGAAAAAAAAAAGGACCATGACAGTCGCAGTGCTTAAGAAAGATTAATCTGGGGGCCCGGGAAATAGAATGGAGGTAAGGCATTTGCCTTTCATGCAAAAGGTCATCGGTTCGAATCCTGGTGCCCCATATGGTCCCCCGTGTCTGCCAGGAGCAATTTCTGAGCATGGAGCCACCAGGAGTGACCCCTGAGCACTGCCGGGTGTGACCCAAAAACCAAAAAAAAAAAATAAAGAAAAAAGAAAGATTAATCTGGCAATACTCCAACAACAACTAGGGTTATATTTATTTCAACAGATGATTCAATGAAAAAAAATTAGGCCTGAAATTGTTCAGATATATTACAAAATAAAGGGATTGGGGAGATGAGTAAAAACTAAGAATGTAAGTCTTGAAAACAAAAAGTCAGGAGGAGAAAAGCTGATCTAGAATGGATGTAAGAAGGTAAAAGGTGCTTTACTTTTGGATATGTTGATTTTGATTGTTTATTTTCAGGAAAACAATATGTGATAATCCTCATATTTAAAAAAATTATTTTTTTGTTTTTGCGTCACACCCCGAAGCGCCCAGGGGTTACTCCTGGCTCTTCACTCAGAAATTGCTCCTGGCAGGTTCGGGGGACCATATGGGATGCTGGATTCAAACCACTGTCCTTCTGCATGCAAGCCTTACCTCCATACTATCTCTCTGGCCCCTTAATTTTTTTTTAACTTATTTTGCTTTTGGGCCACATCTGGAGGTGCTCCAGGCTTACTCCTGGCTTTGTGCTCAGGAATTACTCCTGACAATGCTCAGAGGACCATTTGGGATGCAGGGGATCGAATCCAGGTCAACCATGTGCAAGGCAAGCACTTTACCTGCTATACTATTTCTCTAGCCCCTCCCACCATTTTTTATAATCTCAAGTTACATTGAAAAATTTTTATCAAAACACATCCCTTAGGTTTAATACTTGAATTTTGCAGTATCTCACTGTCATTGTGTACTTTCCTTCTTAAGGATCAGCAAACTTTTTTCTATAAATGCCCAGATATTAAACATTTGAATCTTTGTCTATCTTTACCACTCACCTTTTCCTTGTAAAAGCATAGACAAAAAAAAAAATTGGTATTATAATCCAAATGCTCCTAGTTTGAAGTTAAATTCCAAGTTGTCAGCGACTTACTGTGTTCTTTTAATTCTTTATTACTATGTACTGGACTAAAAGATAAACATTTGCATTAATGTAAAAGGCAACAAATTATACAGTATCTTTGTAAAGATTACTAATTTAACCATGTTAAAAGAGAGGGAGGCAGAGAGCTGGAGAGATAGCATGGAAGTAGGGTGTTTGCCTTGCATGCAGAAGGACAGTGGTTCGAATCCTGGCATTCCATATGGTCCCCTGTGCTTGCCAGGAGGGATTTCTGAGCATAGAGCCAAGAGTAACCCCTGAGCACTGCTCAGTGTGACCCCCCCCCAAAAGAAAACAAAAAAAAAAAGGAGGGAGGGTGAGAGAGATAGAGGGAAGTAGAGGGAGAGGATGAGAGAGGAAAGGAGGAATGTAGGAAGAGAGGGGGAGCAGGCAGAGTTGGGCTGGAGAGAAACTGGAGAGATTGATGATGGGAAGTGTATACTAGTGAAGGGATGGGTATTCTAACATTGTATGACTAAAACCATCAATCACTTTTTTTTTTTTTTTTGGTTTTTGGGCCACACCCGGTGACGCTCAGGGGTTAGTCCTGGCTATTCGCTCAGAAGTCGCTCCTGGCAGACACGGGGGACCATATGGGGAACCGGGGGATTGAACCGCGGTCCATCCTAGGTTAACACAAGGCAAGGCAGGCACCTTACCTTCAATGCCACCGCCCGGCCCCAACCATCAATCACTTTTAACTGTATCTCATGGTGATTTGAGTTTTAAAATTTAAAGAACTCTCTTAATATAGTACAATGCAATTATTTATTCAATATTGTTAAACCAAGACCACAAACATATTTTGCAAGTGATATACTATAATGAAGTGTTTATTTAGTATTACAAATGAGTTGTTTGGATATTTTTACTTTCTGCAATGTTAAGTGGTAATTTAAAACCTTTTTTTGGGGTGGGGGACTACATTTAGCACTACATTTAGTAGTGCTCAGAGGTTTCATC
This sequence comes from Crocidura indochinensis, assembly GCA_004027635.1. NCBI lineage: Eukaryota > Metazoa > Chordata > Mammalia > Eulipotyphla > Soricidae > Crocidura > Crocidura indochinensis. The sequence continues at coordinate 7,866 of PVKC010044718.1, read as the reverse complement.
TGGCTCTATAGGAATCACTCCTAGAGGTACTCAGGGGACCAGATAGGGTGTTAAGAATGAAACCCAGGTCAGCTACTTGCAAATGCTTTACCTGCTGTACTTTCTCTCTGACCCCTGCTTTTAAATTTATTAGATGGATGTTTCTGTTACAAATTTAATTTTATTCATCTGATATTAATTTGTTTTTTTTATTTTCTCTAGATTTTATCTGTTTTACAAAATTAAACTTTGACAATTTCATATTTACCAAAAATTTGAATAAAAATGAAAGTATCCAGTGCCAGATAGATGGTTCAAAGGTCTAGATTGCAACTTTTGCATGAGAGAGCCCTAGGTTTGATCCCCAGCACTACTGCAGTGATCTCCAAACTCAAAGCCAGTAGTAGCTATCCAGCACCCTGGGTTTGATCCAAAAATCCAGGGAAAAAATTTTAATGTATCTAGAATTCCTTATATTCTTCACATTGGCTTCACTTAGATTGCATCATATACTATTTTTTTTACTATATATATAAATATATCCATTTATTTTGGTTCTATCTAAACTATTTGAAAATTACATTTAAAACACTTTTAGCAGCTCCCAACATATTCTTCATTTTATTAGGGGGGTATTTGGATCACACCCAGCAGTGTTACATAGGGAAAAGGGGATTCTCCTTCTAGCTTTATGCTGAGGGTAAAGGGGTAAAGGGGGGCGGGCTTTGTGGTACTAGGAAATAAATCAGGTCCCATTGCCTGCAGGCAGGTGTCTTAACCTCTGCACTCTTACTATCTTTTAAGATATATTTTTTATTACCAATACAATTAATAAAAAACTATTTAAAGTGACTTCTTTTTAGAAACAAAATATAGGGGATAGAGAGACAGTACAGTGGGTAAGGTGCTTTACTTGTACACAGCCAACTAAGTTCATTTCCTGTCATCCCCCTTTGGTCCTTGAACCCTGCCAGGAGTGATCCCTGAGTGCAAAGCCAGGAGTAAGCCCTGAAAGTGTGAAGTGTCCAGGTATGGTCCAAAAATAGACAATAAAAATTTTTAAAAATAAAAATGAAATACATTCCTAAAAAAGGTGCAAAATCAATATTTTAAATGTATAAGCAAACTGAACTGCATTCATACAGTGAAATTATTTGTGACATAAAAACACTAACATGAGGGGCCCAGGAGATAGCATGGAGGTAAGGCATTTGCCTTTCATGCAAAAGGTCATCGGTTCGAATCCCGGTACCCCATATGGTCCCCCGTGCCTGCCAGGAGCAATTTCTGAGCATGGAGCCAGGAGTAATCCCTGAGCACTGCCGGGTGTGACCCAAAAACCACACACACACACACAAAAAACCCACTAACATGAACTGGAAAGCCTGTATGGAGTACAGGTGGGGATGGGTTGGGAGGGAGGGAGATTTGGGACATTGGTGGTGGGAAAGTTGCACTGGTGAAGGGGGTGTTAAAAAAAAATGTTAAAAAACAAAATCAAAAAAGAAAAGAAAAAATAAGGCCTCCCAATTCTTACCACAGGCTGTGTTCTTCACACTGACTGTATAGAAAGAGAAGGTACAGTAAATGCTCCCCATATACACCTCAACCCAGACCCTTGCCTGGTCTGTACTGTGAATTTGGGGACAAAAAAAATAAAGGAAAAAAAACACTAACATGTAACATGTATGAAAATATTAGTATATGATCCCATTTATGATCATTAGAACGGTCAATTTCTGTTTAGGGGTTACATGCATCAGTGCTCAGAGTTTACTCCTGGTTCTGTGCTCTTGGATCACTCCTGGTGGGACTTGGGGTGTTGGGGATTGAACTTGTTTGTTTGGCCATGTACAAAGCAGGCATTCTAACAGTGGTTCTGGCCTCTAGAAAAGATAGCTATTGAGATCCCGTCCATTAAAAAAAAAAAAAACAAAGGTAAGTGAGCAAAGGGTAAAGGTCTGGCCATAAATAAGGGGACAGAGCAAAGAAAGTTTGGGGAGTGATAAAAATTACTTTGTGTTTTGAGTATAGTGATAGTTACAAAACCTCTTTTATCAAAACAGAATTGCAAAACCCCAAAATGAGTAAATTCTTCTGTGTGTATGGATAGCTGGAGAGATAATACAGCTGATATGGTTCTTTTTTTACATATGGCCGATCCAGGTTCGATCCCAGCACCCCATATGATCTGTATATAGGGAAACAATCAGGGAATTAATACTGATGCATTATTAGCTCATTAGAGGCCTTACTCACCCCCCCAATTGTCAATCAGTGCTCTTTTTACCATCGTGTCACAGCATATTCAGTTGATATTCATTAATATCAATGGCAAAGATTGTATAGGGATTTAGAAACTATAGGGCTTTACCTTGCATGCGGCCAACCCAGGACTGACAGTGGTTTAATTCCTGGCATCCCATATGGTCCCCTGAGCCTGCCAGGGGAGGTTTCTGAGCACAGAGCCAGGAATAATCCTTGAGCATTGCCAGGTGTGACCCAAAAACAAAACAAAATAAAACAAAAAAAAAAAGAAAAGAAAAGAAAAGAAAAAGAAACTTACATGTTATGCATGCAGCTGACCCTAGTTCAGTCCTCTGTACCATCCGTTCATATGGTCCTCTGAACTTTGCCTGGATAACCTGGAAGTCTACTCAGCACCACAACCCTAGGCAGACTCTGGCACCATATCCTCAGGCCACTCCTTAAACTGACAGCCTAGTCAGCTAAGAGACTCTGGCTGTATTCCTGTTACTTGAGCACTACCTGGGAGTGCATTCCCTAAATAAGTCAAAATCAGTAGGACAAATATTGTGGTTATCTGTAGCTTCACCCCGGAATACAGGTAAATGAAACCCGCCCATTTCTGGGCAGGGTCTTGGGAACCGGAGATGACCTGTAACTTTACTTGCAGACCCTGCCCATTTCCTGGGAGGGGCCTGGGAAAGGTACTTAAGGGCTCTGACCCAGAGGAGAGAATCTCTTTTGTCTTTGGCTTTTGCCCATTTGGATCTCTTCCAGTTTGAAGGTCAGAGGAAAGATGGCTGAGAGAAGTTAAGATGCAGGGCTAGTTGCTTAAAAGGTTATGATATAGGCCACACATGTAGTGGCTAGGATGAATAAAGCTGTTACTTCCTGAAGCCTGCATGTGAGTGAGATTTCTATCCGCCGCTCTCATGAATCTCCAGATCTGACGGTTAATGAGGGTTGTGGAGCCACATGGTTCAGAGCCTAAAGACAGAGGCCTTCATCCACCTTCCAAGCCAATTATAAGGCCTTTTTTACAACAGTTATCAACTAGGTAGTTGCTACTCATCCTCACTGTCTTTCACAGTATAGTTTCATAAAATAGTTTACCATCAACTTAGTTTAACCCATCTTCTTAAAATCTCACTCAGATCACATTTCATTGGCTTGTGTCTGATTTTCTTTTGTGGGTAGAAGGATAATTTGGCTATACCCAGTGGTGCTCAGGGCTTACTTCTGGCTCTCTGACTAGGGATCATTCCTGGATATTTTTGTGAGACCATATGCTGTGCCAGGAATTAGCTGAGTATAAGCAACAGCATTTCTTTTTTTAATTTTTTGGTTTTTGGGTCACACCTGGTGATGCTCAGGGATTACTCCTGGCTATTAGCTCAAAATCATTCCTGGCTTGGGGGACCATATGGGACGCCAGAGGATCGAACCATGGTCTATCCTAGGCTAGTGCTAGCAAGGCAGACAGACACTTACCACTAGTGCCACCATTCTGGTCTCAGGCAACAGCATTTTAAATTCTGTACTACCTCTCTGGTCTTGTCTCTTGTTTTCTTTAACCTGAAACAGTTCCTTGGTCTTTCTTTGTATTTCATGTTCCTGAGATTTTTTTGTTACTTATTACATTTCCTAATATTTTTTTTGGGGTTTTTTTGGGGGGGGCCACACCCAGTGACGCTCGGGTTACTCCCGGCTATGCGCTCAGAAATCAGTCCTGGCTTGGGGGAGCATATGGGACGTCAGGGGATCAAACCGCAGTCTGTCCTAGGTCAGCATGTGCAAGGCAAACACCCTACTGCTTGGGTCACCACTCTAGTCCCACATTTCATAATAAATTTAATAAAATTTTCCTCATTTTTGATAAATTTTGATGTTTTATCATGATCTTATTGAAGTAACACAAAGTTGGCAAGCCTACCTCAGAAGGATTAAAGCGTTTTCTTAATACTATATAGCTTCAGAAGGCTATGGTAAGGTAGATCTGACCAGATCCCTCTACTGTAAGGTAAATTTACCAATATTTCATTGATAATTATTGTTTTATGGAGATATATTTTAAGATGATATCACTATCTTTTTTATCTTGCTGTTTGTCTAGCTTCCATTGCTAATTTATATGATATTGCTTTAATTAGATACACTGAAATAAAGCTTATTGGATATAATTTAGCTTGATGACTCAAGGCGATTGTAACTATTGCTTATTGGGAATCACCATAGATAAAGGCATGGGTCATTGTGCTGTTGAGTTCTCCTGAGGGATGTTGGAGGGCACACAGACTTTGGGAATCACTTAAGCATTCATGACTATTTTCTTATCTCTCTCCACCCTCAGAACAATAGAGCTAGGATGCAAAGAAATAGTACAATAAGGGGGCCGGGCGGTGGCGCTGGAGATAAGGTGCCTCCCTTGCCTTGTGCTAACCTAGGATGGACCGCGGTTCGATCCCCCGGTTCCCCATATGGTCCCCCATGCCTGCCAGGAGCAACTTCTGAGCGAATAGCCAGGAGTAACCCCTGAGCGTCACCGGATGTGGCCCAAAAACCAAAAAAAGAAAAAAAAAAGAAATAGTACAATAAGTAAAGTGCTTGCCTTGTACACAGTTGATTTGGGTTCCATCCCTGGTACAATATGGTTTCCTGAGCCCCATCTAGAGCACAGATTCAGGAGTTTTCCCTGACCCAAAACTGGGTCAGCAACTGGGTGCTCACCCAAAAGTATGTGACCCAAAAGTGTCCTCCCCCCAAAGAAAAGGATTAAAACTATAGAGCATTTATATCTTTTGCTAGCTTTCGGGTTCTACTCTTCACTCCAGAAGGATTCCCTGCTCTTTGCTTCTGGTATGACTAATTAATATCCCACCTCTACTTTAAATAGCAATATAGTTGAAGTTTTTATATTGATTTCTTTCTGGGAGGGTGGTCTATAGTAAAATACATTGCTTAATATATATAACTATATTACTATATATATTAACTATATATATTATATATAATTATATATTCTATATATAATATATATAGTTTATATATATACATATATATACATATATATACATATATAAACTAGCTGTCACCATGTTTGTCTTCTGTTTGCTGAGTTACTCTTTTTTAACAATATAGCCATATGTATTATTTGCTTTAGTGGGGTATGGGAGGAAAGTCTTTTACAATGCTGTTTTGCTTCTAGAAATTGGTTTCTTGGGGCCGGAGAAATAGCATGGAGGTAAGGCGTTTGCCTTGCATGCAGAAGGACGTTGGTTCGAATCCTGGCATCCCATATGGTCCCCCGAGTCTGCCAGGAGCGATTTCTGAGTGTAGAGCCAGGAATAACCCCTGAGTGCTGCTGGTGTGACCCAAAAACCAAAAACCAAAGGGAAAAAAAAGAAAGAAATTAATTTCTTTCACCTCATACCTTAGACATTCTCATAATCCTTACTCTTCAGTAGAAGTAGATAAAATGGAGGAATTAGGAGGGAGAAAATTGTAGAAATGGACTTCAGAGGGCTCAATGTCGCGGGCCCCTGGGCCGTTTTCGGCCCTCCATACAACATTTTGTGGCCCTGCCCTAGAGGAATCTTTTTTTGTTTTGTTTTGTTTTAGTTGCTTGGGTCACACCCCCCAATGTTCAAGGCTTACTACTGACTTTGCACTCAAGGATCACCTCAACTTTGCCTCCTGCGGTCCCCAGGTAAATTGAGTTTGAGACCTCTTGAATAGATAGTTAATATTCATCTTTTTGCATTCACATCATTATTTTACATTGTGTAATTTAATATCGAGAACTTAACAATTTTATTTCATCTCAAGCACATTAAAATAAAAATGCTGATTTATAAAGTGTTCTGTTTAGTATACTTATACAAAAAGTAATTAGACTTCCAAATTTACAATTTTGGGAGGAGTTTGGGACTATACCCAGCTGCGCTCAGGTGTTACTCCTGGCTCTGCACTCAGAAATTGCTCCTGGCAGGCTCAGGGACCATGTGGGATGCCAAAGATTGAACCCAAGTCCACCCTGGGTCTGCTGCATGCAAGGCAAACACCCTACCACTGTGCTATCACTATGGCCCCCAAATTTATAACATTTAAAAATATTTTATTTATAAAACCTTATATTTAATTAAACAATTTCAGATAATCTATAATCATTTATTTATGGGGGTGCAGGTTTTCTTTGGGGGTTGTTTAGAGGATGTTTCTGGGTTTTTTGCTCAGGGATCACTCTTGGTACTACTGAGGGGGACTATATTCAATACCTAAAATAGAACTAGGGCCAGCCATATGCAAGGCAAGTGCCTTGACACTCCTGTACTAAAATCACATTTTAGTACAGAACTGAGGGGCAAGGAGATAGTTTAAAGGACTGGAACACATGTTTTGCATGTCAGAGATCCAAATTCAGTCCTCTACTATATGATCCTCATCACTAAGCCAGGAGTAGTCCGAGTACAGAGGCTGTAATCCCAAATGGCAAAGCAAGTAAATACAACAATGAAAAGGTAGAATATGCTTCTGGTAATAGTTACAAGCAAATTAAGAATTTACAATTGGGGGCCCAGGAGATAGCATGGAGGTAAGGCGTTTGCCTTTCATGCAAAAGGTCATCGGTTTGAATCCCGGTGCCCCATATGGTCCCCCGTGCCTGCCAGGAGCAATTTCTGAGCATGGAGCCAGGAGTAACCCCTGAGCACTGCCAGGTGTGACCCAAAAACCAAAAAAAAAAAAAAAAAATTTACAATTGAATACTGACTTAAGGTTTTTATTTTGTTTTGTTTTTTGTTGTTTTGGTCTGGGAGATAAAACCATGTATTCAGGAGTTTCTCCTTGTTACCCCCCAGCACTGTCTGTGAGCTCAAAAACAAAACAACAAAGTAAATAAATAGCACTGATATGTGTTTATGTACATGTATACACATTGTTTTCTTATAGATTTTATAAATTGGTTTTTATAGAGTTAATGTTGATGTTTTCATTCTGTAAATGGCATATATTGCTAGTTTTTCTTTGTCTTTTTGTTTGTTTTGTACTGGAAATTTAGGCTAGGGCCTCCTTACACATGTCAGATATGTGCTGTACCACTGAGCTACATACCAACTGACCTAGTTTCCTTATTTTTGAATGCTTAATTACATGTATAGTCAGGAACTCAATTATTTATTTTCCATTTGGTGGTATATAATTTTCATCCCATTTATTTTTCAAAATGGGAAGAAAAAGCTTATAGAACTCTGAAATTGAGTTTCTCTTCCCTGCTTGAAACATCATGCTTCCTTCTTTGACTTAATATTAGAACCTTTAAAATGCTCATCACAAAAAAAAAAAAAAAAAAAGAGTAGCAGGGACCGGAGAAATAGCATGGAGGTAAGGAGTTTAAACACCTTTAATGCAGAAGGTCATTGGTTCGAATCCTGGCGTCCCATATGGTCCCCGAGCCTGCCAGGAGCGATTTCTGAGCGTGGAGGCAGGAGTAACCCCTGAGCACTGCTGGGTGTGACTCAAAAAACAATAAAAAAGGGGCCCAGGAGATAGCATGGAGGTAAGGCATTTGCCTTTCATGCAAAAGGTCATCGGTTCGAATCCCGGTGCCCCATATGGTCCCCCGTGCCCGCCAGGAGCAATTTC
>PVKC010044717.1:0-11533 GCA_004027635.1 Crocidura indochinensis | reverse complement strand
AGGGGCAATTTCTGAGCACTTAACCAGAGTGCGCTTAGCCAGGAGTAACCCCTGCACATCAAACAGGTGTAGCCTGGAAAACCAAAAAAAAAAAAAAAAAAAAGAAAAAAAAAGAAAGAAAGAAAAAGAAACTGAGTGGAAGAGGAGAAACACAAATATGAAATGATGTGGGTCAGGGACCAAGTGGTCTCAGCTGCATTGGTAGTGTTAAAAAAGGACAGAGCTAGATATTCAAGTCAAAGGCAGTAACAGTAGAATCAAGAGACCCAAAATTTAACAATGTAAACTTAAAATGGGGCTTCTTGTACTGGCAGGCTAAGGGTCAAGGGGTGTGGTATGGTATGTACTTGGGGAACATTGGTTGAGCGAGTTTATCACTGGTGGTGGGATTGCCCCATATTCATTGTACTTCTGAAATACAACTATGAAGGACTTTGTAAATCACAATGGTTTCAATAAAATGAAACTTAAAAAAAAAAGACTGAAACTCAGTCATCAGTAACTTTTTAACTCCAGTGAATCAATTTAATTTTTTTTATGCAATTGACTTTTATTTTGGCTTACATATCAGAACTATATCAAATTTGTTTACAAAGTAAGTGATATGACTATCTCTCTTCATTCTTTGGTTTTTGGGTCACATCCATCAGCGCTCAGGGGTTACTTCCAACTCTACACTCAGAAATCGCTCCTGGAAGGCTCGGGGGAACCATATGGGATGCGGGGATTTGAACCACCATCCTTCTGCATGCAAGGCAAATGCCCTACCTCCATGCTATCCCTGTGGCTCTGAGCCTCTTATAAATATTTTTTTGTTGTTTTTGGGGGGTGACACCTGGCTGCGCTCAGGGGTTACTCCTGGATCTACACTCAGAAATCGCTCCTGGCAGGCTCAGGGGACCATATAGGATGTCAGGATTTGAACCATCGACCTTCTGCATGAAAAGCAAATGCCCTACCTCCATGCAATCTCTCTGGTCCTCTCTTATAATATTTTTAGATATAAATACATTTTTCAAAAATATTCCCTAAGAAAACAACTGTAGCTATCTATGCAAAGATGAACTACAAAGAAAATCAAGTAGTGCTATTTATAAGCAAGAAAAATTAGAAATCATTCATAAGTGGGGCGCCAAGATTAGCAGTAATTCTTTATCTAGTGCTCCTTATTACATAAAAAATATACATACATATGAAAAAGATGTATATTACAGGGAACCAGTGAACATATCTCATAGAAGTTTTACTCTTAATAAGACCCAATGACCAATAAATGATAGCATGTATTTTATCCCTATTGTCTCTTTCCTCAGACCAAAGTGTGAAACTACACTCATTTACCTTTGTAATTCTGGGCTTTCAGGTCAGACTTTCTTCCAAGCATTTTCTTCTCAAAAGTCAGAAGGGGAAAAGAATCCATCTGAAAAATAAAGGAGTCAAACAACTTTAAAGATAGACATGACCTTAGAATGACTGAAGGAAGAGCACTCTGTCCTCTTTAATCTTCTAGGTAGCTACTGTAAGAGATAGAGAAAAACTAGATTCCTTTGATGAACTAATGTTATTCGTAGGCCATACATTAGTGCAAAGTTTCATCATATTTGAAATATCCAAAAGCAGCATTTTTACTCCTTTATAATTAAAATAAGAGGCAAAGCAATCAAGTAAACAAGCAAACATCTTTCAACAAAGAGTAAAATTTCATGAAGCTTTCAATCTTATTTTATCATCTTACTTTATAGCTTCTACATTATTCTTTTCTAAGAGTTTACTTGTGATTAGAATATCTTATTAATGAATGATAGAAATAATCTCAACAGTAAATTTGCATGCCTCTTATAGAGAACAATTGAAGATATTATGGCAAAGGGTATTTTCAAAGATGTCTCTGCTGATAAAATAGTAGATAACAAATGAGTAAATATATTAGGTTATAATTGTGGTCTAGACTATTATGCAGCTATTAAGATCATGGAGCAAAAAAAAAAACCTGTCATCATAGTCATGCCTTGTTTAATGATAGAATAAATCCGGAGAAATGTGACATTAGACAATTTCATTGTCACAAGAATGTCATGAGTAGTTTCACAATTCACAGATGACTTAGTCTGCTAACTATAACCTCCCACATATACGTGGCCTATGGTCTGCTGAGATGTAGCCATATATGAGAAAATGTTTATATATGAAAAATAGTCTATGCACAGCTTATGTGTGATGTAGTTCAAACCTTGTCTGTTAGAAATTAAATCAATACAACCTCAATATATTTATGGCACAATTGTGACATATCTGAAAGTTTGTGTCATGGAGATTTGTAGATGTCTTAAATATTTTAAATATTTTTCTTGGTATTTTCCTACAGTTTATGAAATTTCCAGGAAGGAAATGACTTAATTAAGACAGTGACTTTCATGTCTTGAGTTTGATCACTGTGAAATGTGCCCCATCTCACATTATAGCTCATCACAGGGTGTATCCCTAATGATCCCTCCTTTGTAATGCCAGGAGCAGTCACAATATCATTAAGTCTATATGGCCTTGCTAAACAATAAAGAGTTGTCTTTATTGCCCTTCTGAGAGTCAACTCTATAAAAATATTTCTAGAGAGAACTGAAGAAATAGTATATGGATAAGACATGTGCCAGGATTTGATCATCACTAAATGTGATCCTCCCACAAACCATGGTTGTAGTGAGTTCTGAACTAGAAATACATCCTGAACACCTCCAGATGTGGCCCCAAAAATAATTTAAGTAATTTTTAAAAATATAAAAATATGTCAACACTTTGAGTTGAGTATGCCATACATACCCAAGAACCTTTTGCAAGACCATAACTTTAGGCATAATTTCAACCTGAGAATTTGTCGTAATATCTTCCTGAGTTCCTAGATTAATGGGTACATTTACATTTAAACAAAAGTGCCATTTCTCATTTCAAGCCTAAATACAACTTATTTTTGTCATATCAGTGGAATTGAGTACTTCGAAATTAGAGAAAAGCAACTTGCTTAGCCTGTGGAGTTTTGATAAATAATTTAGAATTATGCTCCAACTATATCTGCTATGAATGATTTAAAATTGAGCTTAAGTCTCTGTAAGTGCATTATTTTGAACCCAGATATGGAATAAAATAGATACTCAGTAGATAAGTGATTGGTGAGTCAAGAGGATGACATGATGGTGATGATTAGAAGAATATTGACAATATAATTCTTTGGTAAAGAGTAGAAATACTGCAGCTATGTTTTATCTTTTCCAGGAACATTTGTTTTAAAAGTAGGCTACAATGAGAACATAGGCAGCTAAAATAAATGGAGAAGCCTGTGATTTTGAGGTCCTTACATTTTTATGTATGTATGCAATTATTTATTTTATATTTTGTTTGGGAGCCTCAGCTGACTGAGGTCAAGGCTTACTCCTGTTTCTGTGAACAGGTACTCCTTCACAGGAATATATCTTCACATTTTAAAGCAGGTCTGTTGCCAAGTTTTCCAAATTTGTACCATAGTCATTCATTTACAAAATCTGATTCTATATCAATTAGTAAATGTTTAATCAACATAATATCAACTATAATATCCATCCCAAATGAATAAAAGTTTGTTTTAGAGAAGGGATGTTGAACCACAGACCACACTACACAAAGCTCAAGATATTGGGAACAGACCCTATTTTGTGCCTTCCTGCACTGTCTCTCCAGCCTAAGGATAGAAGTGTCTGGAAAGAATCTCTGGTGTCCCCCCACCCCCACTTAGAAGTCTCACCTAATCTGTCAGGCAAGAAGCAAAGTTGCTTTCCTCTCTGTATCCAAGCCTTTCTTTACTTCCAGCTACAGACAGGGAAGAGAGATTGAAGTAAAAATGGGATAGTTAAATTGCTATCTATCATGAATATAAAAACTATTGAAAAAAAGACATAGTCCAGTGGTTTTTATGAATATTAAAGATGAAAAGGAAATAGATTCGGCACTAATCCTCATTAATTATTCCTGTTCCCTGGTTCCCTGCACAGTGGCAGGAGTTTCAGGATCTTTAAACTTTTTTTTACTGATATAAAAATAAATTAAAGAAGAATACAGAAAGTAGGATAATAGCATTTGTCAGTTTCATTTACAGCTCATTTAGCTTGGCTAAATTAATGAGAATTTTAAGGCAGACTTGTAAGTATTCCTTTACTGTTCTTAAATAATACCATATAATTAAATTTGACTGTAGTCAAAATAAGAAAAAAATCTATACTCAGTTTGATATTATATTTAGGGTAGCTACTTAAAAAATCTAGTCAGGATCATTCCTGTTATTGGTCAAGAATGGGCATTTTAGCAACATCTCTAAAGAGCATGTCAGCTTAACATATTAGCTCACACCTTCTTGACAGAGATGGTAATTTTTTCCCTTCATCTATTAAACTCTTAGCATTTTGGCTAGTGGATTTGGAGAAAAGAACTTGCCATTTTTAGCACTCAGGTATACTTCTTTCCACCCTCCATCTGAGGATCACAGCTAGGTCTGTGAACCTAGGTCTCATAGCTTCTGGGCATGCTTTTTCTCACCAGTTCACATCCCTCCCTCCATCAAATTTACTCTTTTTTACCTACATCTTACCATCATCCTTCAGATGATGTAACTTGGGCAGGAAGATGTGGCACAGTTTAGAGCTTCATATTTCTTATATACTACTTAGGGTTTCATGTAGGACAAGGTGCCATTAAGCAATTCTTAATACATATGCTAAGAAAACAAGTTGATGCTTCTTAATGCATATAATAACTAGTAATAATATTAAATATATTTTTTTATTTTTTAAAAAGCCTTTTATATTGATGACACTATGTCTTATACTTTAAATGCATTACCTCATTTAAACATGTCCCTTCATCTTGAAAGGTTAAACCTGCATTTTAAAGAAGTTAAGTAAGTCAATGTCAGTTCAATATTATACTATAAGATTCAGAAATTAATTAGAGGTGCAAGTCTAGATTCAGTGTTTTAACCTTCATCTGATGCATTCCTATAATAGTGAGCTTTATGCCATATTGCTTTGTAATTTTTAATGATTGTTGAAATTTTACTTTGTCATAATCACTCCAGTAATAAGTATGTCAGAATCAATCCTTAAAATTACTGGATTATGAGGCCGGAGAGATAGCATAGATGTAAGGCATTTGCCTTTCATGCAGAAGGTCATTGGTTCGAATTCCGGCATCCCATGTAGTCCCCTGAGTCTGCCATGAGCGATTTCTGAACGTGGAGCCAGGAGTAACCCCTGAGTGCTGCCAGGTGTGACCCCCCCAAATAAAAAAGAATTCTGGATTATGTAGAGTAGAATTTCTCAGCTGGGAACCATTTAGGCCACTGTGGGGCCCCAGAATTTCCAATGGGTTCATAAGTGAAGATGGTGTAAGTGGGGGTCATGGCAAGAGTAGTGGACAACTGGGAAGACTCTATAGGAAGAAAATAAGTCCAGAAGGGGGACATGATCAAATAAAGATTGAGGAGCACTGCTCCAAAGTAAAGGATGAAAAACATGAACCAAAGTAGATTAGAACAATCTATCACTGATTTTAAATTCCTTCCTTTTGTGGTAAGAAAACAACAGCATCATAATATAAAATGAAACTATATTTAAAAGGAGTGGGTCTGGTTTCTTTTTCCTGGATCCTGGATTGAAGAAGTCAATCTTACTGTGTAAGAATGACAATTGCAAAAGAAATCCATGGTTCTTTTGAGTAACTAGAGATGTTATACTCTTTACAGAAAAAAATATTTGAAGTATTATTATTTTTATTTAAGCACCATGCTTACAAGCATGATTGTAGTTGGGTTTCAGTCATAAGCAAAACACTTCCCTTTACCAGTGCAACATTCCCACCACCAATGCTCCCCTCCTTCCCAACACTTGCCTATATTTGAGACAGGCATTCCACTTCTCTACCATTATGATTGTCATTGTTAGTGTAGTTATTTCCCTAATATCATCACTACACTATCTGGTGAGTTTCTTATTGTGAGCTAGTCCTTTCAGTACCCCATCTAATATCATGCACAAAGGTAAATCCAAGTAGATTAAAGACCTTGGTATCAGGCCTGAGCCATAAGATATATAGAACATCACGTAGATAAAATACTCCACGACATTGACACTAAAGGCATCTTCAAGAAGGAAACAGCACTCTCTAAACAAGTGGAAAAAGAGATAAATAGATGGGAATATATTAAGCTGAGAAGCTTCTGTTCTTCAAAGAAAATAGTGCCCAGGATACAACAGTCACCCACAGAATGAGAGAAACTATTCACCCAATACTCATCAGATAAGAGGCTAATATCCAAAATTTACAGGCCTGATACCAAGGTCTTTAATCTACTTGGATTTACCTTTCTGCATGATATTAGATGGGGTACTGAGTTAGCTATTTTGCAAGGGGTTAACCAGTTGTGCCAATACCACTTGTTGAAGGGGTTTTCCTTGTTTCATTTTGGATTTCTTGCTCCTTTATCAAAGATTAGTTGATTGTATACCTGGGGAATATTCTCTGAATACTACAATCTATTCCATTGAACTGAGGATCTCCCTTTATTCCAATATCATGCTATTTTAAAAACTACTGATTTGTAATGCAATTTAAAATGGGTGAAAGTAATGACTCCCATATTCTTTCTCCCAAGGATTGCTATAGCTATTTGTGGGTGCTATTTTTCCATATGAATTTCAAAAGCGTTTGATCCACTTCTTTGAATAATGTCGTGGGTATCTTTATAGGAATTGCATTAAACCTGTACAATGCTATGGGGAGTATTGCCATTTTAATAATATTCATCCTGCGTATCCATGAGCAGTATATGTGTTTTCATTTTTGCTTATCCTCTCTTATTTCTTGAAGCAGGGTTTTGTAGTTTTCTTTGTATAGGTCCTTTACATCTTTAGTTAAGTTGACACCAAGATATTTGAATTTGTGTGGCACTAATGAGAATGGTATTTTGTAAATGCTCTTTTCTTCTCAATCATTATTAATGTATAAAAAGGCTATTGACTTTTGCTTGTTAATTTTGTAAACCACCACTTTGCTATTGTTTCTAAAAGCTTTTTGGCAAAGTCTTAGGGTTTTCTAAATATAGTATCTTGTCATCTGCAAAAATTGAAAGCTTAACTTATTCCTTTCCTATATGAATGCCCTTGATATCTTTTTCTTGCCTAATCATTAGGTCAAGTACTTTCAGTACTATATTGAATAGGAGTGCTAAGAGAGGACAACTTTGTCTTATACCAGAATTTAGAGGAAAGGCTTTTAGTTTATCTCCATTAAGAATAACATTTGCGGGAGGTGGTGCAGGAGGTAAGGTGCCTGCTGCCTTGCCTAGGACGGACCACAGTTTGATCCCCCGGTTCTCATATGGTCCCCCGTGCCTGCCAGGAGCGACTTCTGAGTGCATAGCCAGGAGTAACCCCTGAGCGTCACTGGGTGTGGCCCAAAAAACAAACAAACAAAAAAAAAAGAATAACATTTGCTATTAGTTTGTGGTTTATGGCCTTGACTATATTTAAAAAAGTACCTTTCATTCCCATCTTGATGAGGGTTTTTTTTTTATATCAAGAATGAGTGTTAGACCTTATCAAATGCTTTCTCTGCATCAATTGATATGATCATATGATTTTTTTATTTTTGTTGATATGGTGTATTATGTTGATTGATTTATGGATGTTAAACCATCCTGGCATTCTTGGTATGAAACTTACTAGGTCTTGGTGAATGGCCTTTATGAAGCATTGGATTCTATTTACTAAGATTTTGTTGAGGATCTTTGCATCTGTGTTCATCAGGGTTAGTGGTCCCTTGAGGTATTCTTTCATCTTTCTAGTAGACACATTTACTGAGTATTTTTGAAGGTTTAAATGCTTCACTGGTAACTAGAAAAATAATTTTAATATAGAGTTTTTCTATTTTAATTGTTGACTAAACAATTATAGTGACATTTTAAATCTTAAAATAGAGACTCATTTAAAGAGCTACCAGAGTGAATATGGGAATAAATTTCCCTAAAGGTCAAAAATATTTGATAAATCACTATGTTATTTTGCTCACTTGTTGCATATCAAGATAAAAAATAGATGATTATTGCAAAATATAAATTTCTAGACTCTGATTTTTGAATTCCAGAAAGCAAAGGGTGAGGAGATAGGTAAATTATATGAAATAGGGGCAATTGCATAATGAAAGGTAGAACCATTTTAGTGATGAAGTTAACCTAAGGCATGCACATACTTATTTTCAGTGGTGCATACCTGAAGCTTAAGTTATAGTACACTATTACATTCAGTTAAATAAATTTAGAAAAGTATTTATATTATTAGACATATCACATGTTTTTTTGTTAGTACTCAGACTGAGATGCTAATACAATGAGTAGTTGATTGAGAGCTTGATTCTGGGGTTATATGCCTGAGATAGGATAGAAAGTAAGATATTTGGGAAGTCCCCAGAATAAGATAGATGATAAATATATAGATCACAAATTTATCTGCATCAGGAGATTGTCCTGGCAGGTGAGGTAAACAGAAAAAGAGGGTATTATAGTAGGTAAGAAAGAATAAACCAGGATATTACTGGCATCAAGAAGTTTTATCAAAAACAATAGGACTCAGGCACAAGCACCAGAGTTCATTGTCAAAACTCTACATATTCAGTATGAAGAGCAGGAATGTATATTTACCAAAAGGAACAAAATCCGCAAACAATATTTATAAAGCTGACTTGACCACAGCATTTTGTTTCTGGCAAGGTACATCTCTAGTCTATATTAAACTGCACACCAATAGTTTTTGTGGGGCTGAGTACAGTGTAGAGTTCTTGCCTTGCATGGGACTGACCTGGTTATCTCTCCAGCATCCTGTATAATCCTGTCAGGAGCAATCCTAGACAAAAACAAACAAACAACAACAACAACAACAACAAAAAACAGGAGTAAGACATGAATATGAGTTGGTGGCCTACAAACCAGAAAAAAAAAAGAATAGGCTTGACTTCAGTTTCTGACCTGGATGGAAGATATGTAAGAGATTATAGGAAGATAAAAGAAACCAGGCTATGACAATCAAAGAGAGCTGACAGTTCTTTATATGTCATTATAGGCAATTCTGCTTTTCCTTGTAATGACAGACTCTTATTATCCAATAATATTGACAGTCAAAAGTTTAACTTAACCCTATATTTTGAGTAATGATATTACTGGAATACTGTTATCATTAGTCAGTTGCCAGTACTGTCCTTTAATATTTTTCTTTGTATAAGATTTCATATTTTTAGAAAGATACTTGGTTTCTCATTATAGTAACTAATTTTGAAAAACTAAGTCACATTTAAAGATACATAATGTTAGTTAGTTTTTACAGAAGCTAGCTTGAAGTTTCTATTCTGAGTTACATTAACTATCCTAAGATAATCTGTTTGGTAGAAACTTAAGAATATGACTTCTGGGCCCAGGAGATAGCATGGAGGTAAGGCCTTTCATGCAAAAGGTCATCGGTTCGAATCCCGGTGTCCCATATGGTCCCCCGTGCCTGCCAGGAGCAATTTCTGAGCATGGATCCAGGAGTAACTCCTGAGCACTGCCGGGTGTGACCCAAAAAACATAAAAAAATTATAAGAATATGACTTCTGAAAATAAATTTTAAGTATTCTTTTACACATATTATTTTATAATGATAGTAAAGATGATAATAATAATAGTCACTGTCTTTTTGTGAAAGTAATTTTTCTAGTGAAAATGTCTTGAAAATAAACCTCTTTTAATCATTAGGAATATATATTGATAGTTAAGACTGAGATTTTAAGAGACAAAATTTACCTTGCTAAAAAATTTACCTTTTTCAAACTTTTAAGTGCAGAAGAGCAAGAACTCAACTGGGCTTCTTAAAAATTTGCAACAGAGAAGGAATTGAATGGTTTTGAGATTTTCTTTTCTGCCTGTAGGCATCCTCTCTAGGAAACAGTGGTGACAGCATTTAATATATAATCCATTTCCTACTGCTTCCACAGCTGTGGAGATACTGTTGGTTTAAAGAGAAAAAAAATTCTGTTTCTGTGTTTTAAAATTCTGGTAAGGGATATAATTGTCACAACTTGTGTGAGATGTTCATCCCTGACAAACCAATTACAGTCAAGAGAGTAAGAGCATTATAATTAGTGTTATATAAGAGTTACTCCTGTGTAATCACAATTAAGAAAGAATAATGTCTAAATAGTTGTAATAGAAAACAATATAAGTAAGTTCAAAGACAAGTCATATACCTGTAAGGGACCTTTTAATAATACAAATCTCTCATTTATCCAATAAATATTTATTGAAGGTTTGTGTGCTAAATATTGTAATGCTAATTCTTCCTCAAATATTTAACATTTTATTTAAATTCTCATAAAATACAAGTCAGTTGCTTTAGGACAAAAGCAAGCTGATTATGATCATGAAGTATGCACACTGAATAGTTCAAACAAATGATCAAAGATTATGTTTTCCAAGTAATGCATTATTCAACTATAAATATAAAGGAAAGAGGATGTATATGCTGGTATAGTTTCTATATTCTACTTGAAGTGGTAAAATAAAAACATGTTAGTGAGTCAGTACTTTTTTGCCATTGGGTCATCCCTGGCACCTACGTTTTTGAACATATGACTAATGACTAATGACTAATAACTAGTGGTTTGGGCAGATTATTGAAAGAGAAGTCAAAGTGCCTGGAGCTCTCTACACAGAGTAGTGGAGAACTTCTGGGGTTAAAATTGTAGATCAAGAAAAGAAAAAGGCAGGACTATGGGGTCTCCACATATTCCAGGAACTCAGTTGGATCTTGTAGAGAGGAAGATCCACTTGGCCATGCCATCTTGGATGTTGTGACTAAGTTTTGAATGCTACCAATTTTGACAGACATTGTATTATAGGTAGAGGTCCTCCCCTGACAATGCTCTCTTCAATACTGTCTTCAAATCAGATCTGGCTACATTTCCAGAAGAGAATGGCAGATGTTGTATTAACTCTTAAGCACTGGTAGATTCCCCTTGCTAAGGTCACTAAGAAGAACAGAGAGTACTTAATTAAAAAATAATACAAATGAAAGTAATAGGATATAGAGAGATAATGCATCAGGGTAGGATGCTTATCTTGAATGTGGCTGATCAATACTTGATCCCTGGCATCCCACCTAGTACTGCCAGGAGTGATTTCACAGTTCAGAACCAGGAATAGCCTTTAAACATCACCAGGTTTGATCCAAAAGCAATATAAGCTGGGGTCATTATATCATGTAGAAATAAAACTACTAAAATATAAACACCAGATTAGGGGCCAGCAAAATACTTAAAACAATTGCTGATAGATTTGAAGTAACACGTCAATAGCAACAAAGTTATAATGGGAGACTTCAACACTGCTCTGTCCCTCCTTGATAGGTGAAGCAGGTTCACCGGGTGTGGCCCAAAAAAAAAAAAAAAAAAAAAAAAAAAAAAAAAAAAAAAAAAAAAAAAAAAAAAAAAA
>PVKC010044716.1:0-11538 GCA_004027635.1 Crocidura indochinensis | reverse complement strand
TTTTATTGTATTTTATTTTTATTTATAATTATATATGTTATACATTATATTATATATAATGTACCAAAGTTTCTGGTTTGTTTCCAGAGTCTGGATATTATAAACAGCTCTGCAATGAATATAGGTGTATAGAGGCATTTTTTAATAGCGTTTTTGTGTATATCCTAGGGTATATCTCTAGAAATGATATTGCTGGATCATATGGGAGTTCAATTCCCAGGTGTTATTTTTTTGGGGAATCTCACTAAATATGATTGAATACTTTAAGAAAAACAGAGAGAATGCATAGTCAATATCTGCTTATATTTGAGAAAGATGAAGATTAACTAGTTACTATTTTTAAGAAGCTGCTTTCATTAATGACCACACTTTTGGCTTAAAACAAGAGAAGTGTATCCTTGCAGTTTTTTCAGGTTAGAAGTCAGATTAAGAACTTGTTTGTCTAGCAACAAGTGCCTCTTGAACCATATTCTTTTTGATGGCTCAAGAGGAAAATCTGCTTCCAGCTTCCAAGGCCACCTGCATTTCCTGTACTTGACCCCCACCCTTTATATTCAAGACCAAAGGACTAGGTTTGTCTCAGATCACATCACTGTCATTTTTATTAGCCACATTTTTATTCTCTATCTGACCCTCCAATCTCTCTATTATAGTGACCTCCATGATTATATCAAGCTATCTGGATAATCCAGGATTATCTCCTTATCTCAAAGTCTTCTAATTGACAACTCTAATGCCCTCTGAAACTTGAATTGCCTTCTACCTTGTAGCCTATAAATTCACACATTATGAAGACAAGGTTGTGAGAATCTTCCATGCAACCTTTTAGCTTAAATACCATGTCCATCATTTATTACATATTTTATTGCATGCCTTACTAAAGGGAAAAAATTCATAATAGCAAAAGTAGCAAAAAGCAAATGACATAAATGTTCTGTGTAAACCCTCTAGTCAATTGTAGAGTCTCACAAATAATGACATGGGTAAACACTGAATAATATGAAAAAACATGAACCTGCTCTCAATAATCCTGATGGAAGTGGTGGGAAGTCCTAATTAGAAGAATTCTACAAAAATGCAATGTTTCAGTTGCTATAAATGTTGCAGCGTCAAGGTATATGATGTCCAAAAATGGGATAGTGTCTTTCTTCAAAATTCATCTGAAAAATGTTGAGTGAGCTTTTGCAGTAAAAAGTAGACGAAAAGATGAAAAGTAGATGAAAAGAAACAAGGAAAGGGAGAATAGAAGCATTACTGGGGAAAGACATTAGGATGCCTCAGACGGACAGAAGGATAGCAAATGCAATCAGAGTTATAAAGCTAGAAAGGAGGAAAGGGGGATTTGGCCATAAGATTACCTCACTACTTTCCCACTTATCCTCGGCTTAGTGAGTATCACTGGAATGTGCTAATAAGAAACCAGCTGAGACAGTGTAGTTTGGTGAATTGATTCAGAAGGTTCCAGCATCAGAAAAAAGAGTCAAAAAATGCCAAATGAATACAGAGGGATCATTTGGAAGCCTATGACATAAGACTAAAGAGCAACTGGGAGAGTAGGAGAATGCGCTTCTGAGAGAGAGAGAGAGAGAGAGAGAGAGAGAGGGAGAGAGAGAGAGAGAGGCAGACAGACAGAGATCACAAACAAAAACACATATTGAAAGTTATGTCAAAGGTAAAATCAAAGGAAGATTCAATATAGGTAGAAGATGACAGGAATATATTAAATATATTTATGCTCTCTTTCTGTATCTTAGGCATTGCACACCTTGGCTACAATATTGGTGGGGGCAAATACCATCGTTATCTTCAGACTCTGTTGTACCTTAATCCTCTCTGACTGTCCTCTCACTTCATTGCATCTAATGCCATTTCAAAAAGTTGATGGTTTTTGTGCCCAGGTGGTTCTTCCTTTAACCTTTTAGTTTCTGCGCAGGGCAACATAGAGTAGATTGGTTTGGTGGCTTAAATGACACAAGAACTTTGGTGTTGTGTAGGTGAGGTGCACAGCTCACAGATATGATCTGTACATATTGAGGTGTGAAGCTGTATTCCCCAACCTTATTTAGAATCATAAAGAAAAAAGAAATAAACTTCATTTAGAAACAGTGTAGGAAAATTTCAAGCTCAAGACATCTATCCCTACCTTTACAGAGTGTTGCTTTCTAACTCGGGACAAAAGACCATTTTAATTAAGGGTAGCTGGAATGATGGGGGGGGAATGCAGCTTTGTGTGGGACATCTGAGAGAGGTACCTAACTCAGGATTGAGGAGTTAAAGAAAGGTTACTGAGTCAAATGATAGCTAAAAGAATCAGTTGAGGAAACCCAACCACAATCATGTTTATAATCATCCTGCTTAAATCAAGATATTATTATTATTATTATTTTGTTTTTGTTTTTTGGGTCACACCTGGCAGTGCTCAGGGGTTACTCCTGGCTCCATGCTCAGAAATTGCTCCTGGCAGGCACAGGGGACCATATGGGGCACCGGGATTCGAACCGATGACCTTTTGCATGAAAGGCAAATGCCTTACCTCCATGCTATCTCCCGGGCCCCAAATCAAGATATTATTTAACAAGGAAAAAAATAAATAAGGAAAGGAGATGGAGAACGTGCAAAGAATACATGACCTTAATTCCTTTCATTTCAAAAGTTGACTTTTGCGATGATATCTTTGGACACTAGTGGGGGTGAAATGGTGACTGTGAGAGAGAAAAGGGTCTTTGGGATTAGAGTGGATGAAAACTAATACTTTGACTATGGACATAGTGTTAAAGAACTGCAAATATAAAACTTTAATATCAATACTAATTCAAGCCATGATGCCTCAATAAAAATTATGGATTTACAAGTCAAATTTAAAAGAATGCCTGTGGATGCTAGAAAGACAACATTGCCTTGCTCATAGTTTATTTAAGTGCAAATCCAGGACTGCATATGGTCCTCTGTGGATCACCAGGAGTGGTCCTTGAGCTCAGATCCCAGGTCTAAGATCTGATTGTGGGGAATGGAGGCAGCAAACAAACTTTGATAGGGAGGGGGCTTGGCTCATGTCTCCTCCCATGATGGCCAGCTTTTTGCTGTGTATGGGCTGCTGTACTCCTAATCTTTCATGGCTCAGTTTACCAGGTTTTTTGGAACATTGTACTTAAATCTTTAAAAGTTGACTACCAGAAATATTCCTATTTTCCAGTGATGAGTCTATGAGTTTAAGACCCCATAACCTCTGTATTTTTCTCATTTATTTTTTACATTATTTCTGTTTCTTTTACTATTTACTTTAATCATCATCATAATTTAGGTAACATGTTGACAATATTATTATAACATATGTTTAGATATAGTTAACATGGCTCACTGCCTTCAAAGTGCCCATTTTCTACTTTATCGTCCCTGTATTACTTCTATTCTACTTTTACATTTCTTATACCATGCCTGTTGAACAATCTTGGTTTTATAATCAAAGACCAAGGTGATACTATTAGTGTAATACTTATAATCTCATACTATAGGTGTGATACTTTTATTTAGTTGAGTTTTTTTTTCTCGTTCATTTGTATTTTGTTTGGGGGACCTTACCCATGTCTTACTCCTGGCTCTTCACTCATGGATCATTTCTGGTTGGATTTGGGAGACTATAGGGATGGCAAATTTAGAACCTATGCCATCAATTTGAAAGGAAAGTACTCTAGAATGTACTATGATTTCAGTCCCATTTTGTTTGTCTATATATCAAGGATAAATTAGATCATCTCATAATAGTTCAACCGACCCTTAACATGTTACATCCATGCTGCAGCAAACTTCTCGACCATTTCTTCATATTTTTTCATTGCTATTTATACCACAGTTTCTTTTTCCATTCATCATTTGACATTTAGGCTATTGCCTTATCCTGGCTGTTATACTGTGCATTATAATAAACATGGGCCTCTATGTATATCTTTGAGTTAATGTTTTTGTGTTTGGGAATAGATGCTAAGAAGTGGAATTTCTGGGTCATTTAGAAAACTTATTTTTTAGTGAAAATCATTTTCTGGTGTTGGTTTTTACAGGGTTAGTATTAACATATCGTTAATTTTATTCTTCTCTTAAGAGCGTGCTGACCTGGGCTATTTTGTTCCTAAATTGTCATTTAATCATCAGAGTTTTCTTTGTGTTGCTTAATGCTATTATCTAGTCTGATTATGACTATTACTATTACTTATTCAAGTTCCTTTGCAGGTAGCCTCTAAGAATTAAATAAATTAAAAATCAAAATAATGGTAGAGGTTTTCCAAGTAAGTTTTTGACTCAACGGAATTTCAAAGAGAAACACATTTATAATTATATCATTGATACTGACACTTGTCATTATTTTATTATTAGTTTTACCCTTTAACTCTTTAGTTATTCTATGTCTATTTTACAGATGCAACACCGAGGCTAATAACGTTAAATGATGATAACAGCTAAATAACTATGAGAAATATAAATGGTTCCTAGAGGTGTATGTTCTTTATGTTTATCTGCTATCTCTTCAACCATGATTATACTGTTCAGTAAAGAGGAAATGATTTTAAGGCTCTGTATCATTGCCTAAAGTTCTCAATTCCCTTGATACCAGAAGAGATGCTGCATAAGTCTTAGAATCTGAATTGCTCCTAAGCTAGGAGAGTGGTGCTCAGAGCATTTAAACACTGATTCTTGGAACATCGTAGCAAGTCGCTATCTAAGTGGCTACTCAACCCAGAACTTGGAGAGGAAATGATTCTTGATGCTGTCATTCAGCAGGAAACTGCTCTTATTTCTTAATTTTCAAATAAATTGCCCCCTGCTTTCAGGTCTCTTTCCTCAGACCCACTCTCTCCTGGTGTAGTTCCCGCTAAGTAAAGTTTCTCATACGGTGCTGCTGAGTGATCTTGAAGCAATACTTCTTCTCTGATCCCAGCAGTCGGATTGTGCTTTGCATTTTTGTTTAAATTGATGACTTCCCAGGTTTGTCTTCAGACCTGCTGAGTGAACATGTTTCTGATTACCTCCCCCCAGATTGATTAGTTGTACTTTTCTAAATGGAATCTAATTTTCCTCTTTTTGCCCTGTATTTGTAATCTCGTTAGATCCATTTGTATTAATTCTTAAACTCCTGGTGTGTGCCACAGCTTCCAAATTTGTAACATCTGCAAATTTTATTAACATGCTGTGTGCTCTTTCACATCATTAATGCTAACCATCAATAATCAGTTTTTAGAGAAGATAAGAGCTTTAACTCCAACCCCTATGGTCCTCTCTAGTTTGTTCCATCCCCCCAAAAGTTGTCATTTGTCATCGCCTCTTGTTTATGACCATTCTACCCAGCTAACAATGGGGTGATCATATTTTCTCCAAATCTAACGGTCATTTCCAAGCAATATTTTAAGATTGAATTTCATATTTCACAATGTCAAGGAAGTCGTTTTTTGGCATAAGCTTGCCTTTTGTGTGGCTCTCATTAAAAATGTTCTAATTCTTCAAAAGCATTAAAAGGAACTAACCTAAGAAAGTATTTAGGTCATATTTCTTACTTATAAATTTGCTTCATACCATTTCAAGTCATTTTATAATTGCAAACTGATTTAGATGGAGTGTATTATTTTTTAATTGTGAAGAAAATGAATATTTATTGGACATCGAAGTGCAAAATATCAAGGTCCCTAAATTCTGATGAATGAGTTTTGTAACTTGAATATGTTTCTAGTTGAATTTAGTAACAAGTTATGCCTCTACTGTTTTCATATGCATTTTATTGTTTAAGTTTCTTCTTCTAAAAATATTTAGTGTCTTTAAGTGTTCCAGTATAAGAACTATTCAATTTTTGGCAGCATAGCCACAAAAACATTATTCACAGAATGGGTTTTTCACTTTAATGTAATTTATTTTTGACTTTCACTTCAGCATATACCTTACTGGGGAAATATCTTTTCCTTTTGAAAAATTTTAGGTTGCCCTGTGTTTCTCTTGGGCTCTCTCTCTTTACTCATTGTTGTCTTTACTTTTATCCTATTTCTGTTTCTAGAATAGAACTTTTGCAAATGCTATTCTGCTTAATTACAGAAACTTCACTGATTATATTCATATTCATTAAAAAACAGTGCTATATTCAGAGGAATTTTTATTCACAATCCATTAAAATTTTTCATAATATATTTGAAGAACTTTTATCAAATTTAAAATATTGGGCATTAATCAAGGCAAACTATTAATGTATTACTAATGATTATAATTTTTATGCAGCAGTTCCATTATTTTAGTATGAGTACATATTTTAACTCATTTTCACTTGAAGTAATAGTAGATGGAATGTAATTATTTCATTTTAACTAAAAATTGAATTAAAAAGTCTTGTAACTTCAACATTTTGCCCATGTAGTAAGAAAGGTGACATTTATTGTTGATATATGCAAAATTAAGGATTAAAACTAATATTTATTATAATAAAGTATATTTCAATTAATTTTCTATACGAATAACTGACAATAAATAATATGAAAGTAAGAATAGAATCAATGTTTTTATACTTTGATTCACAGATTAAAAATATTAGTAGAAAAGCCTAATCCTATAAGGGTTTACTTTTCTGATTTTAGAAATAAGTATTTCCAGAGTTGTGCCTGCTTAAATATTAAAAAGTTAAATGAATCAAATTTCTTCTAACTTGCTGTTGTCATCTTTCGATGATAAGATTTGCTACTACAGGCACCTGTTTTCCAGTTATAAAGAGAAAGAGAAAAAAGATAAAAGAAGTTTAGCCATGCTCATCTTTCATGATTTGAAGAAAGATCAAGAAAACAACTCTCCTGTACCAGAACCGCACTCACTAATATACTTCTGTTTATTTTGTTTGTTTATTTTAGAGAATGGGATTTGGATCACACCAGGCAGTGTCCAGAGCTTGCTCTTGAATTTTGTGTTTGGGGATCACTCCTGATGTGATTGAGATAATCATAGATGGTATTGGGGATAAAACCCATGTCTGTCTTAATTGAGGTAAGTGTCATTCTTCTTGTAGTTTGAGATCTTTGTTTTGACACAGATCCAAGGGTGAAGCCTAGGATAGTCTTTCTTTGTGGTCCCAGGAAAAGTTCTGCTTATTTTTGGTTGTTATAGTCAGTCTTTTGTAACTAGAGATATTGGTTCTTGTACAGATCCTAGGGCAGAGTGTCTTCTGATTTCATCTTAACATTGGATGGTGAAGTAGAGCAATGTGCTCTTAGATCAAGCTGTTGCTATTTTCTCATTGTCAGGGTGTCTTATGGACTTACCCAGAAGCAGGTTGATGCCAGGGAGGTATTCAGGCCTCTAGCAGAGAGAGTTTGATTCCTGGTACTGGTGCCATATAGTGTGCCTGTACCAATGCTGAGGTTCAGGGTTGTATGGTCGATGTCCAATTCTTTGAGGTCTAATTCAAGTCTCCATAACAAATGCTTAGGGTGAAAGGCAGCCTTGTCCTATAAAATGTATGAATTCTTATCTCTATTCTATAAGAATTGCTTTCTATATGAAAGATTTCCTCGGGCCCGGGAGATAGCATGGAGATAAAGCATTTGCCTTTCATGCAAAAGGTCATCGGTTCGAATCCCGGTGCCCCATACCGTCCCCCGTGCCTGCCAGGAGCAATTTCTGAGCATGGAGCCAGGT
Organism: Crocidura indochinensis; assembly: GCA_004027635.1. Classification (NCBI taxonomy): domain Eukaryota; kingdom Metazoa; phylum Chordata; class Mammalia; order Eulipotyphla; family Soricidae; genus Crocidura; species Crocidura indochinensis. The sequence continues at coordinate 3,882 of PVKC010044716.1, read as the reverse complement.
TAACCCCTGAGCACTGCCGGGTGTGACCCAAAAACCAAAAAAGAAAAAAAAAAAGAAAAAAGAAAAAAAGAAAGATTTCCCCATTTTAGTGCACCTATGCCAAAAGGAACAATGCCTCATGATACTCCTGGTGCATATGGGGTAAAAATAACAAGGTAAACAATCTCTAGAACCTGATTTTAACCTGAGCTCATAACCCAGCCAAAATTTTTCTACAAGAATTTCCTACCAAGCAGATGGAAACAGGGATAGGGTAAGATAACTCTACAAAAATATGGCAGCTTTTTAAAATACAATTGTAGTGTACTCCAGTAAGTTGCTAACATTTCACAGACTTGCTTTTTCTTTAAAAAAAAAGTAACTTTTATTGAGATCAATATGAATTACAAGTCTTTCACAGTTATATTTAAGGTACATAGTGAGAATGAATTAGGGCAATTCATACCACCAGTGGGGAAGCCTTTTGCTTTTCCCCTTGGCCTTTCTGGCCAACCAATCGATCTGACCAAACAGGTCATTGAACATCATTTCTTCTTCATGGGAAATTTTCTTTTAACCAATGCAGTATTTTCTCTCTTGTTTTACATGGATGTTTGTATTAACATATAGTTATAATGATCCTAGAAATATCGAAAAATAGCCCTTCTAGTTGTTTTCACATATTTCATTTCATTTATTCATTCGTTTCCTCAGTATCTGTTACTGAATGATGATTTTTGGCAAGTAATATTCTTAATGGAAGAAATGGATAAAACTATTTCAAACACATAGCCAGGAACTTATTAAAACACAATGACTAAATTTTCGAATATGCTGTAATCAGTTTTGTTGGACAGAATCCCATTAACAGAGAGAGCATATTCTGAAGATCTGTAACAAGGATGGCAAAGGGACAGCTACTCTTACATATCCTTTATTCATTTCTACTGGTAATTCTATGTGTGAACTCTTCCTCTGAAACCAAATGCATTGAGACTTTGTGTCAGCCTGAAAAATCATTAGCACACATGCTTCAAATAGTTATTTTTTAAAATAATATATTTAAGCACCATGATTATAAAACTGTTTGTAGTTGGGTTCCAGGTATAAAAGAAATACCACCTTTCACCAGTACAACCTTCCCACTACCAAGGCCCCCTCATCTCCCTTCTCCCCTACACTGTGCCTGTACTCAAGACAGGCATTCTATTTCTCTCACTCACTTCCATTGTCATGATAGTTGTTAGTGTAGTTATTTCTCTAACGGAACTCACCACTCTTCATGACCTGGTCCTCCAGCCCTTATTTCTATTTTCTCTGGGGATTATTACAATACTGTCTTTGATTTTTGTTAAATCACAGAAGAGTAAGACTCTTTTGTGTCTATCTCCGTCCCTCTAACTTATTTCCCTCAGCATAATAGTTTTGATGGCCTTCCATATATAGGAAGATTTCATCATTTACTCTCTTGGCAGCTGCTGCTTCAAATAATTAATATTGGTTTCTTGCCTTTCAAGAGGGTGAGGTTTTACTCTAAATGACTTTTGAAAAGAAAAACCAAACCAAATGATAGCTATACAGACAGTGTTGGTATGAAAAACCTAGATTACTGTCAACTACCCATCCCATCCTCAATCATAACACACACACACACACACACACACACACACACACACACACACACACACATATATATATATATATATATATATATACCTGGATATATCTGGCATATATTTGGTTCAGGGGCCTATGTAATTTATATTTTCTTGCAATTTCTATCATACTAGGAAATCCTGACTTGATATAGTTGAAAACAAATGCTTCTTCAGAATTTAAGCATAGATATCATATGTGTACTCTTGAAATTGGTGTTTTCATTTTTCTTGTTCACAATATAAATACATAAGCTTCTATGAAGACCTTTCTAAAATGTAAATATAGCAAAATATAGTATCCCATGATTTTTTAATTGCTTAATTCATTTAGGCTCCAAATTCCAACACAGGATATAATAGAAAATAACATAACAAGGAAGCTGTAATGTACACAAAAATGCTGGGACTATTTGAATGTAAACATTTTGAGAGTAAATATACCAGGCTGTTTGACCCTGGATTTATTAAAAAAAAGCAGATGCATTTGAGAGAGAACATTCTTGTGCAAAAATTAATGTATTTTCTATGACCAATTTTAAAATGTACAGAAGTTTCACTGGAAGTTTATATTGCTTAATTATTAAGTTTATATTAAGCAGGAAGCTGAAAAATCAGCATTGTTTTTGTAAAATTTTAAAATAATATAATTAACAAGGATCTATTGCATAAGACTAACGGAAGAATTTTCTACTTACTGCTACTGGGTTTATCTTTAAAGTTCAGTGATATGTTTAATTTCTTGTGATTTAAGCCCTGACATTATGTTATTGTCTTAATTAGCTCTACTTTATGGACATCTTTCTTTTTATTTATATCATTGTGTTTTATAAAATTAATCATAGTTGAATTTTAGACAAATGTTTCAGCACCAAAACCATCACCAGAGTCAACCTCCCTGCACCAATATTCTCATTTCCCACCCCAGTCTTCTATCATCACAGGTCTGTTTCATTAAAGTTTGGGTTTCATGATTTCTTTGTTGTTGTCTATGTGGCTTGGATATTTAATTATTTCCTTTATTTTTTTATAATTTTTTATTGAAATCAATGTGAATTACAAGTCTTTCACAGTTGTATTTTAGGTACATAGTGACAGTGAATTAGTGCCATTCTCACCACCAGTGTTGACCTCTCTCCGTCATAGTTCCCAGCATGCCTTCCCTCCACACTAAGTCCCTTGGCATGCTAGTGTAGTGGGTACCATTTGTGTATAGATTGTTGTAGTTTGGGTCTCAGATTCTATTGCCATTGACTTTGGTTTGGGTATTTAGGTTTGACCATATTTTTTATTTCCATTCAATGCTCCTGTGGCCTCTTGGCTCCTGGGTTCCATCCACTTCTGAGTCCCCTTGGCCTCTTCCCTCTGTTATAACACATCTATCTTTCTCCTTCACTCAATTTCTTTCCTTGACACTATACTCAGGGGACAAGAGTGTTCTAGACAAATCCCATTTTAACCTTTGCATTCCTTTACACAATTATTCTAAATGACAAATATAAATAATATCATTCTGTATTTGCCCTTCTTCTGGCTTACAGCATTGAACGTAATATCCTCCAGTTCCATCCGTGTTGCAGTGAATTGCATGCTTGCAATGTTCCTTACAGCTATGAAGTATTGATTTTACTACAAATGCACCATATATTCATGATTCACTCATCTGTTGTTGGGTAAATTATTATTTTTCTGTCCTAAGGATAGATTCCCCAAAGAGAAATTACTGGGTCAGACAACAACTCAATTCTGAGCTTTCTGAGAGCCCTCCCTACTGTTTTCCATAGAAATTGGACCAGACAGTATTCCCACCAGCAGTGGATGAGAGTTTCTTTTTCACCACATCCCTACCAAAACAAAGTGTTCCTGGAATTTTTGATATGTGTCATCATCACTGGTATAAAATGATATCTTATTGTCTTCTTAATTTGTATTTTCCAAATGATAAGTGGTTATAAGCCTTTACCCTAGCTCTATGCTCAGAAATTGCTCCTATCAGACTAAGAGGACCATATAGGATGTCGGGATCTGAACCATTGTCCTTCTGTATGCAAGGCAAATGTCCTACATCCATGCTATCTCTCTGGCCCCTTTTCCCATTTTTTGGTGGGGTTTTTAGATTTTAACCTTTGTGAGTATTTTATATCCTAGATATCTACCTTTTATCTGATGTGTTGAGTGCAAATATTTTCTTCCACTCAGCTGTCTTTTAGTTTCAGCCAGTGTTTCCTTGCCATACAGAAACATTAGT
>PVKC010044715.1:0-11541 GCA_004027635.1 Crocidura indochinensis | reverse complement strand
TCTATGTACAAACATATACAATTTTATTGATATCTCTACAGACTACAAGAAGTTTGTTAAGTATAGTCACAATTGCTAAGTGCAACAGAAAAATAGTAATTTGTCATTTTCTGAAAAGATGCAAAATTTCTGAAGATGAAAGACACATCAATGATGTCATCTGTTTCTTATTTCCTAGAATAAAACATCACAATTAAATACTAAAAATGATAGGTTATTAGAGATTTTAATTTTGTGTACACTTGTCCATAACCACCACCTTAATTTATTTTCTGGTTTTGCAGTTGAGGCCAGTACCAGAGGGGAGCAATATGAGAGAAGAGAACTTTCTCAAGTTTTCTCATAGTTTTATTGCCTAGATAGGTGGTCACTCCTTTTCTGAAGGTAAGAAACACTCTTTCAGGGCACTGGAGACCAGATGTTGAATTATAAACATTCTTCCTGCTTTAAAATCACATTTAGTAATTAAAAAGATAATTCAAGTGGCCCTGGAAGCTAACACAACAATCAAAAGGGAAGAGTTCTTTTCCATTCTTGCCAAGATCATGTCCAGTTAAGTATACCTATAATCGAAAAGGTACCTATGTCTCCATCAAAGGGAGAATGAGTAATAAATTTGGACCTGTTTAATATATGATTGTTTTGTGAATTTCCACTAGTCTACTATTGAGAATTAGTTTTCTACTTAGTTTTACATGCTGTTGAATTTCTTATATTTCTGCTACCTTATGATGTCACATCAGACAATCAAAACCCAGATGTTTGAGCTGGAATAATTAATTGCCAACTTAGAAAGGAAAAACACCACAGTTATTAAGAGCTATTAAGGTACTGCCTGACAATAAATTTGCACAGAACTTTGATTTTTGGGTTGTGACACAATAAATATTAATCCAACCAATACTGTATTTTATGTATTTTGCTTTTCATGACCTTCTGGAATGGAACTTGGATTGAGCCTGGGGAGAAAACTGTCTTAGTTGACTTAGTGCATGCCAACCTTGGCTACACATTGCAACTACTTTGGGGACTTTAAAAAATACTGATGTCGGATCCCATTCTTAGAGATTTTGATAAAATCTGGAATTTCAAATGCTTATGTATATTCATTCTTATGTACAACACAAGTTGAAAATAATTTTCCCGCATAATTAAGGAACCATAGGGCCTCTGGTTTCTCATAAATCCCCTTGGACCTCACACTGGCTCTCCCAGCACTAAATTGGCACTTCTTCCTTTCCCAAGTCAGACTTTACTATTCTACATTTTGTCCTTTGGGGGCTATGTTGTCTGGAAATGTACATGTGAATATGGTTGATAGCCATATTTCTTGGAGTGGTGGATATTAGAAAATCGTATTCAATTCAGAAACATGACTTACTGGCAACTAATTCTGACACCTGGGTAGTATGTATGTGAAATAGACCAACTAAATTAGAATTAGGGCTTTTACAGAAGACAAAGGTGAAGTGAAGGCTGCTATGTTTCTCATGGTGCAAAGAACAAGGCTTAAGAAAGGTCAGCTGTAGTGAAGCTGATATGCTCCTGAGAGGTCTGAAAGATCTTAAACCAAGGAGAGGATTACTTATCTTACTTTCTTAGAGTCATATAATTTTTACTTTTATCAAACAGTTTACAGCTGAATATTTCTAAAAAGAATCTTATTTTTCAGTCAACCTTGTACTTTGCTTTTTGTTTTTGTAATTAGATGTTACCTTTATAACTAGACATATGGATCACATTAAAAAGGAACCCAACAGAAGACCTTATCCCTTAGGGTACTTTTAAGATCTTTGAGGACTAGAGACCTGAATTCTGACTTAAAACTCATTAAAAACTATATAAAATATTTGAAAAATTGTCTTTATGACGGAAGTGCTGCAAGATCTTCCCTCATTTCTGCCATTTTACTCCCACAGTTAGACAAATACCTTGACAGAGATTCAATTTGAGTCTCAGTGAAGTAGTATAGGAAGCAAAGTGATCTAGTACTGGTTTTGTAGGGATTGGTTGATAGATTCATATTCTTCCTCACAAATTAATATTAATAAATGTTTTTGTATTAATGATTATTGCTCACATTATTTGAACTAAGAAAGAAAGAAAATATTTCTGATTTCTCATAGATGGACAGAAGAGAAAGTCTCATTTTCTCCTGGGATACAAGATGAGCTTTTTCTTGAAGGAGTCATAGGTAAATAAGGTAAACATATTGAAACTATGGTTTTCAGCCCTTAGTCTCAAATCTCATTTACTAAAGTGCCATCTACTAAAATATAAGTTTGATGGCAACTGAGGTCTAATCATTTTTACTATCATTACCTAAGTGACTATTATTTCTTACATTCCAAAATAGAAGAAAACATTTAAATAGTAAAGAAGAGCAATATAAACAATTACATGAACCAATAGTATTCATTTTCCAAAGATGATGATAAGATGGTGGAAATGATATGTATGTGCAGAGTAAGGTCAGTACAACAGAAATGTTCAGAGAAAAAGCATACCCACATTATATTCTTGTTATTGCTATCTCTTTGAATTATAATTTACAGTAAAATTTCATTAATCTGTAATTCATAAATCAGGAGTTCATGGAATGAAAGTACTCTTACCATAGAATATCTTGTCAAAAATAATTTTGGAAAAACACATTCAAACTACTTGAGAAACATATCTTTTCAAGCATTTCAGAAGCACCTGTTTACTTCTTATTGATATGTCAATATGAACTTTTGATCTATTAATTGGAGCTGAAGTTTTAAGCGCTTCTATTGTGAAATGCCACATTATCCATTTTAATATTTTTCTTGTATACTTTTAAATATTTTCCCCCATTGACTTATATTTTCTCCATCATAGCATTTTTTTGCATATAAACCTTGCATGTACTTTGGGGTATAATTTAACTTTTAAAGACACTGTACTTACAGTGTTTGATTTTTACACAGTATATAGTACATATTCACAATTAGTCTTTCAGTGACATAGAACAACATCTCTCAACTTGGAGCAATATTTGGCAATAACTAGAGACATTTTTTTTTGTCATTACTTCAAGGTTGTAATGCACAGAGAGATGTTGCTAAACCTCTTAGAGTGAATGAACAGATTTCGATAACAAAGATCTTTTTGTTAATAGTGCCACTGTTGAGAAACCTAATGTAGAACAAGCTAGATAAAATCTTATTGAGGACTTCTGGATATTCTTTGTATTTGTCCCATTATTTCTCAAATAAACTACTATTTTGTTCTCTTGGGTTATTTAATACAGAAGCAATAACATATTTGTTGAGAAAATAAGAGAATTTTGTATGTAAAATTAGTGATACAAATAGTGTACTGCAATTTGGCTAACAATGTTTTTTTAATTGTGTTGTCAAGCTTTCAGAATATATTGACAGTATAATTTCATATTTGTATTTCCAAGTCGGATTTTGTTATCTCAAAGCTATTCATAGGGATATAGAGAGATCATAGAGACTTGTTTTGTTTTGGAACAATTAGGAGATTTCAACAAGGACTCTGAGAAATGCTATCATTGTATTTATTTTATGACAATGTATTCCTTTACTATCAATCAATGAGAACCTTTAAAACCAATTTTTAAAAGCAAAATAACGGAAAAATAACAAATATATTAATTTTGAATTAAAATAATCCAGATGGCTAAGAAACACAAATAAATCTCAGACTATCATGATAAACTAATACTTAAATAAGCCAAATCTATTCATTTAAAACATGCTTTTTGAAGGAACATGTTATCAGATGGGTCCTGGTATGTGCATATATACCTATAAATTTTAACTTTCAAAATCATGTTAAATAATGATAGTCTTTGTTTTCCACTAGAAATTGTTATGATAGGTATTTTTTGGTCATTTAAAGATATTCTTGATCCTGCTTTTCAAGTTTTTAGTAGGAAATAGGTATTTGGTATCTAGTGATATAATCCTGTAGCTTATGTTATTTAGCTTAACTAGTCAATCTCTAAGCTCTGTGTTTCTGTTGAATATTGATGGCTGTGCCAAGATAGCAAAAATGTCACTGCATTTTATAAATAATTTTAAATAATTTTCAACCAAAATAATTTTCTAATGAAAGCCCTTTTCACCAGAAGTATATGTAATGAGTCAGATGGTTTTTCCAAACATCAACTGAGGTTTTACTGAATCACATTAAAGAGAATGACCAGTCTGGTCTTTGAGTATCAGGCTGCAAGAGCACCTTTGAGTTGAAGATCCCACTGGGTTTGAACAGTAATATACTGTGTAGTTGGCAGACAAGGATACAAATGGAGCATTACAAATAGATCATTTTAGAAACTGAAACCAGAGTATGTGAATTCAGGTCTCAAAGCTAACTGCATTATTCCTATAGACTGTGCCCCAAAACTCACATCAGCTCCTTTGCAGAGTACAAGCTGGGCTGAATAAAAGCTTTGGGATGACCCAAACTTGCATGGTTTATGACTAAAAATAGTAACCTATTTGGAAGATGATAGAAGTGAAATAGTGGTGTTAGGAATACTGTACTATACTGAAAATGCTTGATTATGATTGAGGGCTGATGTAAAATGTCATGGAAGAAGGAATGTTGATCACTCAGCAAAATTGTTCTAGTATAATGAAAGTTATAGATGAGAAGAAAACTCCGGTTTTTACATTTTTTTCAGTTGGGGGTGATAAACATACTTGAAATTCATGGAGAACTTTTAATGTAGACTCTAAGTTGTCAGAAGTGGCCCAATTTATAAAAATAGTTTACCATAAATCTTTTTTTCTTTCATCACAACATGCTTTTTTTTCTTTTCCTCTTAAGATGTTAATTTATCATGCAAAAATTTTTTTTTCACTATGTGCATTAAATGCTTCTGTTTGTACAAGATTTTTGCAAATAAGAAGGAATCCCCATAGTTCCTAAAGGTAAATACCTAGCAAATGAAATGCCAAGATGATAGCTCCATTCCAATTGGGAAAAGACAGATTCAACCATTGGGATTTCAACCAGGGTTCCAGCCTTTGGGTTTATAATATCTCTGATAATTCTCCCTTATGATAACTTCAGATGAACTGTAATGAACATTATGTAGAAGAAACTGGCTTTTAGCAGTTGAAAACGGTGCTGGGAATAAATTTGTTTTCCCTGAATAATGTTTTCTCAAAGTAGTCACGGCTTCTTTCTCTTGAAGTTTAGAATTGGTACCATTTCTTATCCTTATATTTCAACATTAGCTGCAAAGAAAAAAAGTGAGATATTAAAATAAAATGTTAAAAATAAGATGTTAAAAATGCAGAATTCTCATATTGGATCAATCATGTATAACTAATTCTCAAAATTTATACAAATTCCTTTATTTTGTGAAATAATGAGCATCATAAGTTTTTGTTTTGGTTTTGTTTTTAAATTAAGTTAGAAAAAGGAAATTTTGTTGTTTTGGGGCCATACCCGGCAGCACTCAGGAGTTACTCCAGGCTCTGAGCTCAGAAATCATTATTGGGATGCCGGGCATCACTCCCGGGTCCATCACAGGTTGGCCACATGCAAGGCAAATGCCCTACCACTGTGCTATCTCTGGTCCCAGAAAATATTTTTTGTTGTTGTTGTTGTTCTTGTTTTGTTTTTTGGCCACACCCATGACGCTCAGGGGTTACTCCTGGCTTGGGGAACTATATGGGATGCAGGGGGATCAAACCGCAGTCCATCCTAGACTAGTGTACTAGGAAATCATATTTTAATGATAAAGACTAACGGAAATGTGTGGATCCCAGTCAAACACCTCAGGGACTTATATGATATAATGTAAGAGCTATTTTTTAGCAGATGATATATAATACAGATTCAATATATCAGAGCAATGAATAATTTTTTCAAATTATATGCATATGTATCTCCCAATACTGAGGGAATAATAATACTTTTAATGAGACCAGGCTACCTTTAATCTCACACTAGATTACTTATAGGGTCATTCTGGTTAAGACTTCTTGTGAAGGGCTAAACAGTTATTGGACAGGAGCCAATAATACAGTAGGTAGGACACTTGTCTTATAGGTGACCAAGCCAATTTTGAATCCCCGACTCCCCAAGCCTAGTGCAGGACTTATAATAAGCCCTGAGCTTTCTGCCAGGTATGGCCCAACTTTCCCCACCAACAATATTTAAATTTTTTACCATATTAAATGCCTATGTTTATTAAATTAGGCACTTTACCTCATGTGCATGTTTGGAAAATGCTTCTGCACTGGTCATCATTCCTGCAGTTTTCTCTTCGAGCTCTCCTAGCCTCTGTCCTCTTTCATCAAGTGCAATCCGAGCGCGGGTCAGCTCTCCCATCACCCCTCCAGCAGCGCCCTTTACCCCTTCTATCCCACCTGGTCCTGGAATGTGCTGTGCAAGGCTGCGCGATGCTTTTCCTGCTGACGCTTCCCCAACTAGTAATTCAAATACAGCAATGTAAAACATTATATTAGTAATTCATAACTGCTCAACTTTTCCTTGAGAACAAAGTACTTAATTTCTATGAATATTATTCTCATTAAAAGAGACATTTGGCCTTGCTATAGATAAAATATTAGATGTTGGCAGATATACTAAGAAAAAGAGATTTTTTTTCATAAGCCTCTGTAGATATGTTGTTCATTCAATATGGCATAACTGCATTTATTGATGCTGAATTGGATGCCCGTAGTATATATGATATAGCATGTAACTCTTATTATTGCCCATTCCAATCTCAAATCTGGTCAGTTTTAACCAAGTCATTTCAACCTTTTCTGTGCATTGGCCATTAATAGGTTTAAATTCTTAAGTGGAAAATAGTTGTATACTTGGTAACAAGTATACAACTTGTGAGTAAATATTTACCTTTCAATCTACTTTAATAAAAATGAAGAAATGCACACTGGTGAAGGTTGTTGTACATTGCATGACTAATGAAATCATGAACAACTTTATCTGTGAAAAAACTACTATAAACAAACTTGTAACCACGGCATTTAAATAAAAAAATGAAATAATTGAAATAATGTAAAAAAAATAAAAGAAAAACATGAAAAGTTCAGTTGGAAGAAAAAAATGAAGTAAAAATTTTTATTGAAACAATTTTTTAGAAAGTTGGTGGGCAATCCTAGGATGTAGCTTTAGAAAAAATTCTACCTAAAAAATTGAGCGGCAATTCAAATATTATAAACACATGTTTATAAAGTATTCAAGTAGTTTTTCCTATACTCACAAATTGTATACTTGTCATCAAGTACACAACTATTTTTTATTTACCCCCCCATAATCTTATACTCATTATTAGCCATGCATATTTTTCTTTGTCTCTGTCCCTGGAAATTACTAAAACTGCTGTATTTGTATTATGCATCATTTAAGTTAAATGAATTTAGACTATATGAAAAGTTGGGGTCTTTTTTAGCTTGATGTTGATGTTTTCATGGTTCATTCAATCATTCAATGTGTAGCAGTATCAAACTTTTTTTTTTCTTCTTTTTGGTTTTTGGGTCACAACCGGCAGCTCAGGGATTACTCCTGGCTCTATGCTCAGAAATCACATCTGGCAGGTTTGGGGGATCATATGGGATTCCAGGATTCAAACCACCATCCTGCATGCAAGGCAAATGCCTTACCTCCATGCTATCTCTCTGGCCCCAGATCAAACATTTCTTGGGGGCCACACCCATTTAATGCTCAGGGGTTGCTCCTGGATAAGCGCTTGAAATCGCCCCTGGCTTGGGGGGACCATATGGGACACCAGGGGATCGAACCATGGTACTTCCTTGGCTAGCGCTTGCAAGGCAGACATCTTACCTCTAGCGCCATCTCACTGGCCCCATTATGAAACATTTTTAATAGCCAAACATTTTCATTTCAAGGAGGCACCAAAATTTTCTGGACAATTTAAAGAGGAGCCAAGGAGATTAATACAAAGGATTATATAGAACAACAAGGGTTATGTGAAAGGTCTGGGGTTGATTTAAGCACCTTTTGTTCTGGTCTGTAAGATCAAATGGATGTGAGAAATTCTGGAAAATATATCCCTCTCTTTGAAAAATATCCTCAGTTTCTTTCATTATTATTATTATTATTATTATTATTATTATTATTATTATGCATCAGAGTCTCAGATTTTCACTTAAACTTTCTAAAAATCATTGCTGTTTATTGTTGGTAGCTTCACCCAACAAGAGCATAGCTTGAGGGATCATGCTTGAAGGGCAATGTAATACTAGAGATAAATCCCAGGACTTTGTACAGGCAAGGAATGCACTATTACAGTATGCTTCTTAAGTAATGTATTATGTAGTACTGATTTTGCCAGCCTCACAAGTATGCTTAAGTTATATATTATGTAGCATTGATAAGTTATACTTTCTCAATAAAGAACATTTCCCAGCAGTGGTTCAAGGCAAGTAGTTTCTTTTCTTTTTTTTTTTATTTTATTTTTTATTTTTTTATTTTTTTGTTTTTGTTTTTTTGTTTTTGGGTCACACCCGGCAGTGCTCAGGGGTTACTCCTGGCTCCATGCTCAGAAATTGCTCCTGGCAGGCACGGGGGACCATATGGGGCACCGGGATTCGAACCGATGACCTTTTGCGTGAAAGGCAAATGCCTTACCTCCATGCTATCTCCCGCCCCCCCCCTTTTTTTTAGACTTAAAAATCTTCACCATTTCTTGTAGGTATTATCTGCCTGCAAACAACATATTAATTAAATTATTTTGGTATGAGTTACATGTACTATTTTTGTCAAAACTATTTTTTAACATGAAGTGACTGCATGTTTTGTTTTTCATGGTTAGAAACAAAACAAAACCTGCTCTAATATTTGAGATTACTACCTCATTATTAAAAAGACAGGGATGAAGGGAGGGAGAAAGAGAGAGGCAGAGAGAGAGAGAGCCTTCTATTATGTGATACAATTTTATAACGGGAAATTTACGTACAGAGCTCTTCTCTGTCAAATGTTTGTCCACTTCCGCCAAACAGTCCCTTGAGAAAGCCTCTATTTTGAGCTTCTGGTGTCTCTATGGGAGTAAACAAATCTCCAAGCATATCCTGTGCAAAGTCAAAAGAAAAAGCTTTAGAATAACTTAAAACAAATGAGCAGCTAAAAAGACAACACAGTGTTGTATTAGAACAATGCTTCTTAACCTTTTCCCAGCCTTCCTTCCTTATGACATTCCTGTGCTTCCTCTGTTCTATCAGTTGTTTTCTAGTCTCTTGCCATAAGCCCCCATTTACATGATTTTCATCAGTGGCTCCTTTAGATATTCTGGGGCCTCAGAGTGCAGAGCATATGGCCCAAGCTAAGAAATTCCTAAGGAATAGGAAAAGCAGCTGAGGTGTGTGAGATCAACAGGAGAAGCTATAGGTGGTGGCCAGATACTGCATTTAAAAAGCACCAGATGGAGGGGGGCACAGTGGTAGGGTGTTTGCCTTGCATGTGGCTGACCCAGAATGGACCTGGATTCGATCCCCACATCTCATATGGTCCCCCAAGCCAGGAACGATTTCTAAATGTGTAGCCGGGAGTAGCCCTTAAGCATCACCCAGTGTGGCCCCAAAAGAAAAACAAATAGCAACAAAAAAGTACCAAATGGAATAGAATCTGAGGTACCCAGATACAGCTGCCTGTTGGTTGTGGATGGAGCTTGGAGTGGGGGAGCCTCAGTTTGAATCCAGCTAAGGTATATGAAACCAACAAGAACAATTTACTCCACAGTTGTACATCTCTTCCAGTTAAGGAGCTCCATTGCAACACATAATAACAATACAACAAAGTTCACAATGAGAAAGCTACCAGACTCCACAACACCTTGTGACTAAATATGTTAGTTCTGGAGACTTAACTAAAACCTGCCACCTACATAACATCTCTGATCAGGACTTTATAGAGGAAATGTTAAAGATGTTCAAAGAACCTAAAGAAATCATAGAATGGGTATCCCATAAGACTCAAGAGGAAATGAGAATAGTAAAGAAAAAACTTCAGGGGCCAGAGAGATAGCATGGAGGTAAGGCATTTGCCTTGCATGCAGAAGGACGGTGGTTTGAATCCTGGCATCCCATATAGTCCCCTGAGCCTGCCAGGAGCAATTTCTGAGCATAGAGCCAGGAGTAACCCCTGAGCGCTGCTGGGTGTGACTCAAAAACCAAAAGGAAAAAAGAAAAAAACTTCAAACAAAAATATCAGGGCTGATGGGGCCAGGCGGTGGTGCCTTGGACGGACTGCGATTCGATCCCCCGTGCCCCATATGGTCCCCTAGGCCAGGGGCGACTTCTGAACGCATAGTCAGGAGTAACCCCTGAGTGTCACTGGGTGTGACCCAAAAACAAAACAAAACAAAACAAAAAAATCAGGGTTGAATAACATGGTCGTTGAAATGAAAACCTCACTGGAAAGCCTCACAAGTAACTGCTGCTGAGGACAGAATAAGCAAAATAGATGGTGAGCTGCATAACACCTTTATACAACAGTAGAGGCTGGCAAAAATCCTCAAAGAAAGTGAACAGACAACAATAAAACTCTGGGATAACCTTAACAAAAATTAGAATCATTAGGTCTTAGGAAGAAACCATAATCAAGAAACAACAGTCAAGGATATCACTGCTGAGAAATTCCTAGAATTAAAGAGTGTATGCAACCACATTCTAGGTGCCTGAAGAGTACCAGCTAAAAGAGATCCAAAGAAAACCATCCCAATGCACATAATAGTCACAATGATGAAAACCACAGATAGGGATAGAATACTGAAAGCAGCACAATCAAAAGAAAGTTATTAATAAAGAGGCACTTAATATTTACAAGAAAATGTATCAAATCAAATCAACTCTAAACTCCTGAGGGCAGTGGTGGGATGTAGTGACAAAACTCATTGACATGAACAACTTGCCAAGGATATTTCACCCAGCCAGAATTTCATTGAGATTTAACGGAAAGGCACACAGATAAAGAAGCTCCACAGATAAACAACGGATAAGAAACTTCAGACTCAAAACCGATCTTAAAAGAAGAACTGAAGATTCTACTTTAAGGCAAGGCAGACCCAACAAACACACCAAGCTCCTACAAAAAGATATTTAATCCCCTGACAATAACCTCTCTCAATGTCAATGAATTAACTGCATGTTAAGAGATACAGTGTAGCAAAATGGATCAAAAAGTTGAACCCAAAATTTTACTCCCTGCAAGAAACACATCTGAGTAGTAAGAACAAACATAGGTATATTTTATGGTACAGCTTCTGGTCTTTCTTGGAGAATGTTCCACATGCATTGAAGAAGAATGCAAAGATTGAGAGCTTGACTTCGTCCTTTCCTATCCAGATGCCCTGGATATCTTTACCTCATCTGATTGCTATAGCAAGAACTTCCAGTCCATGGCAAGAACTTCCAGTACTATGTTGAATAGAAGTGGTGAAAGGGGACAACCTTATCTTGTTCCAGGTCCTACAGGAAAGGCTTTTAGTTTTTCCCCATTGAGTATATTTGTTATATCAAGGCCATAACAAATATACAAATATAGACTCAA
>PVKC010044714.1:0-11555 GCA_004027635.1 Crocidura indochinensis | reverse complement strand
AGAAGCATATATGCTTACTGGGCCTGGCAGAGTTTTCAGTCCCCTCAAATTGGTCATTTTCTGAGTTTATGAATCATTCAAAGCTTCCAATAAGCTTTCTGGAGCTGAAGGCAATTGTGAAGAATCAAAAGACATACAGAGATGACCTCATGGTGTTTTCTGTGTTCTGAGGGCAGAAAAAGGACAAATGATTAAGAACAAAAAGACTCACTCTCCTACAGCAGTCTCCAGTGTTGCTGGGAGGTGGAGGTGTGGGTGGAGTCTGCTCAACCTTGAGGGCTCAGCTTTGTTCTTGATTAAAGATAGTGAGCAGAGTCTGTCGCCTGGAGGGCAACTCTGACCTGTGCCAAGGACTCCACTGACTCCTGGGCAGTGAACAATTTGATTTTGTTCTAGTCATTCATGCATGTCACCCCAAATCAGGACTGAGAGACCATGATATAATCAAGTACCAAATGCTAATTAGTCTTGGTGGGATTCCAAGAAGTTTCATGTTTTTCAGAATTAGAATTATTTGATCCCTCAGTCTACCACCTTTCTTCATAAATGAGAAATGGACCCTGATAGGAATGTCCCGCTTCTGTCCCCTGCTCTATTCATGCAGAATGTTCATATTCAAAGTTGGTGGTAGGGCCAGAGAGATAGCAGAGTAGGTAGGAGATGATATAACTAAGATCAAAAGATTCTGCTCTTCTCCTGCCTCAGTTTGCCCTTGGGAGTTAAAGGATCAACAAAGACTCCACCAAGCAGAATCAATGCCTTCATTCAATCCCCTCGCTTTCTCTTTCAGCCCAGGAATTGAGATCTGGGTTCCAGAAACTGTCATTTAATAGGCAGCCCCTTTTCTACCTCCCACATCTCTGCTCTATTCAATAACTAAGCCTTTTCTGCCCCATTGGCATCTTGGGAGAAGTGAAGAGAGAGACCATGGGCATACTGTGGGTGGAGATTAGGATTCACTGTTTCCATGTGGTATCCCACCTCAGTTCTCAAATTTGAGGGAAAAAAGCATTTGCGTCCACACAGTTTCTAGCACCTGCTTGTATTCCTGGGAGTGCCCAGGCCCAAGGCGAGGTTCAACTCTCTGTAGCCATTCCCCTCTGGGAGCAGAGGATCCTCACACCTTCTTCTCTTTCACAGTCCTGTGAGTAGAAGGAGGCATTTAAGGAAACAGTGAAGAAAGGTGAGGAGGGATCACAGAAAAGAATTCGACTTTCTCCCAACCACCCAGGCACATGTGGAAGGCCCTTGTTCTCAGTTACAGTAAACTGAGGAGGTGCCCTTGGATGAAAACTTCTCCTTTCGGATGAGGTGGGAGTGTTTCTTAAGCTGTCGACTTTTTTCATCTTGTTAAAGGAAATTTTGGGACAGGCGTCATACCAGTTTTTTCTTCTAATAATGAGTCCCCAAGGAAGGGTATTTGAAGGGCACAAGCACCTCAAGCCTTATAACTGAGTACAGTCAGTCCAAGATTTCTCCCAGTCTTCAGCCTGCAAGGAAGAAACTAAACAACCCACAAAGTTGCAGACCTACCTATTACTTCACTGACATCTGTCAATTAGCAGAGAATGGAATCCAGCCAGAGTAGAGAGAAGGGCCCAGAACAGCGAGAACTTCTTTTCCATGTCTGTGCTTCACACACACCTTTGTCTCCAAGGGGCCATGTGAGAAAAAAATATGCATAAAAGGCTCCTTTTCTTCGACTAGGCCAAATTTGCCCTAGGAGCATTCATCTGCTGCTAACACTCAGACTTCACAACAGCCTCTGATACCAAACCATTTTCCTAGCAGGAGACCCTGAAGCATTTGGCATATGTCACAGGCTAGCCCAACCAGCTGGGAAGCTCTTGAGGTTTTTTGTGCATTCTCCATTCACAAGACTCTATGTAGTTCAGAGCCACTTCCAACTTGGTGCAAAAACAGTGCAAAATCACTGTTTCTCTGCTCTTTTCCTTCAGAGTGGCACAGGGAGACTTCTGAGCCTTTATTCCAAGAAATCTCCATAGCCTGTCAGAAGCTCTGATCTAAAACTAGAAAAAGGACTGGAGAGATATTACAATGATAAGGGGATTTGCCTTGCACTCAACCAAACTAGGACAAATGGTGGTTCAAACCCCAGCATCCATATGGTCCCCTGTGCCTCCCAGGAGTGATTTCTGAGCACAGAGCCCTGAGTACCATCGGATATGACCCACAAACAAACAAACAAACAAACAAAACAACTAGAAGGAACTATCATTTTCTGGTTGAAAGGGCTCTCTTACAATCTGGGACAGACAGAGGTCCCAGGGTCACAATTCCTAACCCTTGACTTCAGCTCTCAGTCTTAGAGAAATCCACAACTGGGCTTCTAGGAGATTCATATGGGTAGCAGAGGGTCTTCTATCTGACTATAAAATATCTATTGATATAATAATATGGGATTTTTCTCTTATTGATATGGTGCATCATATTGATTGACTTGTGTGTATTACACCATCCTTGTATCTCTGGAATGAATCTTAAGTGGTTGTAGTGTATAAGCCTCTTGATTAATTGTTGGATTCTGTTTACTGGTATTTTGTTGAGGATATTTGTATCCATATTCATCAAGGATATGCAGATTTAGTGAAATCCCTATAAAAATTGCCATGACATCTTTCAAAGAAATGGATCCTAAATTTTCCTAAAATTCATTAGGAAAAATAAATGTCCCTGAATAGCAAAAGCAATACTTGGCAGAAAAAAAGTGGGAGAGTTATTATCTCTGCCAACTTTAAATTTTACTATAAAGCACTAGTCAGTAAAACAGTATGGTATTGAAATAAAGACAGATCCTCAGATCAATGGAATAGACTTGAATATCTGGAGATGGATACACAAGTATAAGAACAATTGAGTAGTTTTTGGTTTATGGGCCCCAACTGGCAGCGTTCAGGAGGTACTCCTGGCTCAGAAACTGGTACTCAGAAACTGCTCCTGGCAGGCTCAGGTACCCATATGAGATACTGGGGATGGAACCCAGGTTGGCAACATTCAAGGAAAATTGCCTACCCTCTATGCTATTGCTTTGGCCCTAAGAACAATTTATTTTTGATAAAGGAGCAAGAAATACAAATTGGAGCAAGGAAAGCCTTTTCAACAAGTGATGCTGTGAAAATGGGTCAACTACATGAAAAAAAAAGAAAAGAACTCAGATCTCTCCTTAACACCATGCACAAATCAAAATGAATTAATGGCCTTGTTAGACTAAAATCATAATGTACAGCAAGGAAAATAGAGGCAAAATACTCCAGGTCATTGAAACTGAAGGCATCTTCAAGGAGGACACATCACTGTCCAAGTAAGTGGAAGCAGAGATAAGCAAATGGGACATTAAACTAAGAAGCTTCTGCAATTTAATGAAAAGAGTAGCTAGGATACAAAGGTTACCCATTGAATGGGAGAAACAACTCATCCAGAATTCATCATGTAAGGTGTTAATATCTATGATATATAAGGCACTGATAGAACTTTAAAAGAAAAAACTCATACCATCAAAAATGCGGTGAAGAAATGAACAAATATTTCCTCAAAGAAGAAATACATATGTTCAAAAGGCACATAAAAATGCTCTACATTACTAATCTTTGGGGAAATGCAAATTAAAATAACAATGAGATATCATCTCATACCACAGGGAATGGCACACATCACAAAAAACAAGAACAACTAATGCTGGTCTGGAAATGCTGTTTAATTCAGCCTGTCTGGAAAACAAAATGTACATTCCTCAAAAAGCTAGAAATTGAGCCTTCATTTGATCTAGCAATGCCACTCCTAGATATATACCCTCGGAACACAAAAGCACAGTACAAAAATGCCCTTTGCATTCCTATGTTCAGCACAGCACTATTTACAATAGCCAGATTCTGGAAACAACGCAGGTGCCTGACAACAGATGAGTGGCTAAAAAAACTGTCGTACATCTAGACAATAAAATACTATGCAGCCATTAGGAAAATGAAGTCATGAACTGAGCCAGAGGGAAAGGAATTGAAATATAATATCACTCAAAGTGGGATATAAGGGGAATAATAGTCAGGGACAATAGAGATAAGAGGTAAGAGGTTCAACCTAGTATAGAAAGCTTGCTACAAAGAGTGTTGAGTGCAGTTACAGTAGAGAAACATCTCCTAGGACAATGATAATTGGGATGATCACTCTGGATAAGAACTCTGTGTTCAAAGGAAAGAAAGTGACATGCAAAGCACCTCCGTTATCAATAGTGCAAACTGCAGTATCAAAAAGGAAAGAGAGTAAGAGAAGCAAATTATCTACCCTAGAAACAAGCAGGGGTGGGGTGGGGTGGGTACAAAATAGAAGACATAATGGCTGGAAAGTACGCAGGTGAAGCATAGTGTGCATTGTATGACTGAAACTCAACAATGAACAATTTTGTAACTGCAGTGCTTTAATAAAGCAATTAGATTAATAAAGCAATTAAAAATTGTGACTTAGCTTGCCTGGGATAATAGCTCAGATAAAAACCTGGGCATAGAGAGGATGGAGCCTGACACTCTCTCCCCTAAAAGCACCAGCAATATTATATAGCACCATTTCTTCCTGCAAAGGCATATTAAAAAAAAGGGGGGAAATTTGCTTCCAGAAATTTTTCCCCTTTGATTTCATCTTGGACCCACTGGTTATTTAGTAATGAGCTGTTTAATTTTGAGGTTTTAAAGTTTTCCAATCTCTTCTGTTGTATGAAGTTGTTATGCATCTCATCTTCCTGCTCACTATAATGGTCCCAATTCACAGTCATTAAATGTTTGAAATACATCTGTGAAAGACTTGTAATTCACAGTGAATTAAATAAAAACAAAACTAAGTATAGGGGATATATATATATATATATATATATATATATATATATATATATATATATCCCAAGCAAGGAGCGATTTCTGAGTACATAGCCAGGAGTAACCCCTGAGCATCACCTGGTGTGACCCAAAAAGAAAAGCAAAACAAACAAACAAAAAACCCAACTATAGAATTCCCATTAAACCCAGTAACCATTTCTTGACATCTATCCCTGAAACACAAAACACTGATCATGAAGGTTCTATGTATACCAATTTCCACTGATGCACTTAGTACTAAAGTCTGCTATGGAAATTTAGATATTTAATCACTGAGTCATGGATAAAGAAGTTGTGATATGCACACAATGAAACTCTAAACACGAAAACTAAAATCATGTAGTTGGCTAAAACTTGGATAAAGTTGTAGGGTATCACACAATATAAAATAAGCTTGACAGAGAACAAGTACTGAATAATCTCATTCATCTGTGGAGTTTAAGGAAACTAAACAAGGATACAGACAATATGTACTGATAACAAAATCTGGATACTAGATTACAGTGGTGAGCACTAGATGAGGAAGGAGTAAGAGGATAGTAAGTGAGTTGAGATAGTGACAGAGTTATGGGGACTTAATGTGGGGAGATGAGGAAACTGTGTGCACCAGGGTTATAAATGTCAGAAACTGTGGTGAGCACAAACCTAAACAATGATTAAAATTTGTTCATTTTCTCTAGGATCTGCAGTTTGGTGTCATGAAGTTGCCCATGATCAGCTTTTCTCTCAAGTCTTCTGTATTTGGGAGATATCACCACTAATTAGGATTTTCATCAGATTTTTCAGGTTTTCTTTCTTTTTCTTTTTTTTTTTAAATATTTTTGGGCTACACCCGAGGACGCTCAGGGTTACTCCTGGCTAGGTGCTTAGAAACTGCTCCTGGCTTGGGGGACCATATGGGACCCCAGGGGATCCAACTGTGGTCCATCCTAGGTTAGTGCATGCCAGGCGACGCCCTACAACTGTGCCACACTGCTCCAACTCTGATTTTTCAGGTTTTCAATTTTATTTATTTATTTATTTATAAAACCAGTTCTTGGTTGCAGTGACCATTATATATTATTATTATTTATGTATTATTGATTTCTCTCACATATTTATTATTTCCTTCCAGGCTTGGATTTTCACTTTTTGTTTATTTTTCTTGTTTCTAAAGTGGGAAGATTAGGTGATTTATTTACGCTTTTCCTTGATACCTATTATAAACTTCTATTATCACTAACTTCCCTCTTAGCATTGCTTTTAGTATGTATCATTTTCTGATACATACTAAGTTATGAGGCTTGCATCTTTATTCTTGTTTCAAGACATTTATTACTTTTTAATTTTCTCTTAATTGAATCATTTTTTAACAGTATACTATGCAGTTGGAAACTAAACTAGGAGCTTTTCCTGGATTTCTTTTTATAGGTATGTTTGACTTAATAGCAAAATAGTCCTGCTTTTAATGGACACTAGAATTGTGCACCATGTGGTTGAGCCTAAAGAATGTCACATATGACCTCAAGAAAAATGTATGTTTGGCCTTTTGAGGTGGATGTACATTTCTACCACTCCCCAATAATTACAATTTCCTGTGAGTTCTCATTTTCTTAATAATGATCTGTTGGTTTTGTCTAGAATTTACCATATATTCCAGCATATAAGATGACCCCCTACTTTTCCTGTTAAAATATAGGGTTTGGGCTATATTTAAAAGATAAGACTGGCTCTCTTTTTATTCACACCTAATGGAAATTTAATAAAGTAAGAACACAAGAGTAGAACCCTCTAATATTTACAGTATATGTTTAATAAAGCTAGACTTTGAAGTGTCAATAATCACTTTACATTTGTCATGTGTAGTGAGTGACACTGATTTTTTAAATTGTGATCTACATGGAGAGCAGGAAGAGGGGGCTCCTCTAAGAGCAGCTGGCTGGGGTGCATTTATTAATAGAACAGATAGAGGGAGACAGAGTGCCTCCTCTGTACCCCATAAGAGCTGAACAAAGGACTGAGCACCTGAAAGCTACATAAGAGGCTGCTGGATGGGATGCAGAGCTTGGTAACTCTGTTCCTCTGTGTGCCCTGAAAGATGAATAAGAACAAGCAGAGGACTGTGTGATGATGCCTGGCAACTGAATGGGATGCATTGGTAAGGGGGGGGGGGGGATCACTAGTCCCTGAAACTGGAGTAAGCTTCAGCATGCTGTTTACCGGCAGATAAGACGACCCCCAACTTTTACAAAGTTTTTCATGGGTTAAAAAGTCATCTTATAAGCTGGAAAATAGGGTAATTTGGAATATTAATGAGATAACACTAGAACAAGCTCTCTTGTCATATGAAGTTTTTATAAGCTTATTTCTTGTAGAATATGCATGTCATCTTACTAAGTCCTATTCCCCAGTTGTGCAAAATGGATATCATAATGGGTATAATATCAGGACTTACAGTTATAAAATTAGAATAATGCAGAGCAGAGATCCTTGATTTAAGTACTCAAATTAATCTCCTAAATCTTATAAAATATGAGGATTATTGGAAGTTTAAATCTAAATGCAGACTGCATTCACTCAAAATTTCCCTACACACGTCAATGACTAAGATCAGAAACAATTTCCAAAAAAAAAAAAAAAGAAAGAAACAATTACCACACAGCAGACACATGCACATGCAAACACTAATGTATAAGGAAATGGCAAACTCTGTGTACATTTACAACATTTTAAGCATGAACTTAATCATACCATGATTTTGTATATTGAATCACACCTATTTGGTCAGGGGCTACTCTGGCTCTGAACGTGGGAGTTGCAAGGAGATGCTTGTGTTATACAGGTGGGCCTCCTGCATACAAAGTACGTTCTTCTGAAATTGACCTGTATCTTCAATGAGGAGTTAAAATTTCTCACAATATGAAGCTCACCACAAAGAGTGGTGAGTGCAGTTAGATTAAAAAAAAAAAAACCACACTAAGAACTACCATAACAAAGTCAATGAGTGAGGGAAGTAGAAAGCTGGTCTCAAATACAGGTGGGGTGGTGGTGATGGGAGCATTGATGATGGGAATGTTGCACTGGTGAAGGGAGGTGTTCTTTTATGACCGAAACCCAGCTACAGTCATGTTTGTAATCATGGTGTTTAAATAAAGATTATTTTGAAAGTTTATAGTATTCTTGGTTATACAGTATAGTGTCGCTTTTAATCTCAAAGCATAGAGGAGAAAATTGAGGGTTGGAGCAATTAAATGATTTGACCAAAATCAAAAAGAATTGAATCCTACAGGTCACTCTAGGTTTAGTTCTAAGAATCACTGAATACCATTAAAACATTTAGTTTTGTCTTCCTCTAAATGTAGGTGTCTAAAGAATCTGGGAAATGAATGGGAAAGTAAACTGCTGGGTACTGGTGATTGGGGTATGGCTGTAGAATGAAAGACCCTATAAATCAAAATGGAGTCCTCCTTAAACACTGTATTCTTGACACTTCTCTTTAAACATGATAAGCTTCCATCTTGTGTAGAATGGTGTCTGTAAGAGAACCTTGCACAATGTACGCAAAGTACCAAAAGGCTTCAAATTTGTAGAGAGGCAGCACCTCAGAAGATGCCTATTATTTTATGAGAACTCAATAATTTCCTGTTAAAAGAATGAGTGATGCAAAGCTATTAGAGCTGGACAGTCCAGTGCAAGCACTAATTGCTATCCATGCAACAATGGTCACAGGAGGATAGTCTTTCCCCATAAATAAGATGGGGTTTGTGACTTATGAGAATCCTGTGTAAATTCATGTGACTAATTGAAAAGAGAGCCTGGAAAGGTATTTATTGTTTTATTACTATCAAGTGGGAGTCACTCTGAAGTATAGCAAAATGTTCTTAGATAAAACCAGATCTGACAAGGCCAGGAAGAAGGGGGCAGAATTGTGATTTGGTGGAACACTTTGTTTACAAGGTAGATAAGCCTTGCAAATAAGAGGAGGTAAAATGGAGGAGTTGGATATACAGCTATTTTCTTCCATCTAAAATTCTCTTCATCATAAAGGGGGGTTACTGGTTACCATTATGCAGTTCTGGATCTTTCTCCCAGTTTTATTTCTCATCACATTCCAAGATCATGGAGCAGAAGCAGAAATAGGTTCGTATGGATATGTGAGTAACAGGGTTGTAAGTGTGGGACGCTAGAAACAGAGGAAAGAACAGTTTGTTATTGCATGGTATAAAAATTTAAGTGAATACTTTAAATACATATTGAACTCTCACAATGTGCCAGACACTGTTCTCTGTCTTCTAGGTGCTCAGGTTCAAACAAAGAATAAAATAGTAGGCCCACATTTGTGGGATTTGTGTGCTAGTGACAAAGAGAGGTAATTCTATGGTTAATGTGCTGTGAAAAATGGGGAAAGAGTGCAGGTAAGGTGGAGTTCAAGTTTAAAATAACTGATGTTGGTCAAGGGGAAAGGAAAAAAAAAACAGAAGCTGAAATAGGAAATTGAGAGACTAGTTTAGAAGTAGTTTAGAGACTAGTTTAGAACTTGTAGGGAAATGCCTTTTCAAGATCACTTTGTTTACTGAAAATTGATAATGAAAATAGAGAGATGAAACATTAAAAACCTGAGATAAGGGGCCAAAGAGATAGCATAGCCATAGGGCATTTGCCTTGCACAAGCTGATCCAGAACAGACCTGGGTTCCAGGCATACCAGTCCGTCCAGCTCGAGTCATTCTCTGTGGTCCCGGTGAAACTTTTTCACACTTTAGTAATTGTTGGTTTCAGATTCTTATATTTAAAGACTCTGGATTCTGTGCATTTCTTACATCGATGACAGGCTGATGTGGAGCATCCTCTAGTTTCAGCATACCATTAAATGCGGAGCGATCTGCCCTGCATGCAGACTGTTGCTGAGGCGTCTGGGTGTTGGGAGCACTCTTTGGAGTAAGTCAATGCCAAAGCAGTGATAGGCCTTCCCTGGTAGAGGCTTGGATCCTGGTAAAGTTATAGACAGTTGTGGTTGTTTCCATAGATGGTATCCATTGTTCAGGTGTGTGTGGCTGATGCCCATTCTTCTGATTTCTAAGCCAAATCATTATGCCAATATTCAGGGTAAAAGGCCCAATTACATTACCAAATTTGTGTTCCCATCCCTATTACATAAAAACTTGTTTGCATATGTATTATTTGGGTTTTTTAAATGTGTTATGGTGGGATTCATTGGTTAAAAGATGTTCACAGCCATGAAGTGAAGCAAATTGAAGGACTGCACTCCTCTGATCCCACCTTCATAGGTGAGGACCACCTACCTTGTAGACGTGGGCAGAGACTATATTTGATTGGGGATTTCATTGCAGATGCAGGGGACAGGAAACCAAGCAGGAGCAAAGCAAGCATTGGCCATTTTAAAATGTCTCTTTTATGCCAAAGCACACAGCAGAAATCAGGCTCCACCCTTTGTGGTTGGAGACTGCCTATCTTGATAAAGTGGGCAGAGAGTTTTTTCTCTGGGGCTTTCATGGCTGCATCGAGGAGGCAAGCAGGGAACCAGAAATCAAGCAGGTGCAAAGCAAGCAGCGGCTGTTTTAAAATGTCTCCTTTGTCTATAATGTCTCTTTCTTACTTTTCATTATGTGTATATAAAAATGCACTGGAATGAGCCAGGAGAGAGCACAGCGGTAGGGCATTTGCCTTGCATGCAGCCAAACCAGGAGACAGTGGTTCAATTCCAGACATCACATATGGTCCCCTGAGCCTGCCAGGAATGATTTCTGAATGCAGAACCAGGAATAAACCCTGAGCACTGCTGGGTATGGCCCCAAAACAATGAAAAATGCAATTAAATTCTGAATATTAATTTTGTAACCTGCTTTACTATACAGATTTTTGTACTATACAAATCTTTACTATACTAATCTATTGTTTCTAGAAGCTTTAGTGTAAAATCTTTAGATTTTCTAAATATAGTATCTTGTCATTTTCAAACAATGAGAACTTAACTTCTTCCTTTTCTATACAGATTCCATTGATATCTTTTTCTTGCATAACATATTGAAAGTAAGAATAAGCAGTAAATATAGTGACCATATATGGCCCTCCTGATGTCTTCTCTCTGACCTCATTTTTCCTCATGCTACCAACCACTCCTTCACTATAGCAAAGTCTGATCAAAATCTACATGTACATGATAAAAATTATTGACCTGGAGAGTATTTCTATGGATAATCACATAGTTCATATTAGTTTCAAACCTCTCCTGAAGCTCAATATTTTTCTTACCCAAATTTTGTTTCCCTGCAAACATAAATATATGATTCATTCATTTCTTGTGAAAGTAACCTCAATAGGCATACACCATTTTCTTTTATTTTTTTATAAATCTTTATTTTAGCACCAGGATTACAAGCATGTTTGTAGTTGGGTTTAAGCCATAAACAGAATACCCCCACTTTACCAGTGTACCATTCCCACACCAATACCCCCAAATCCCTCACTTCTGCCTGTATTTGTGACAGACATTCTACTTCTCTCATTATTTTTAAATATATTTATTTAAACACCTTAATTACAAACATGATTATGCTTGGGTTTCAGTCATTTAAAGAACACCACACCATCACCAATTTCATCACAAATTTCCATCACCAATGTCCCAAATCTCTCTCCTCCACACTTCACCCCCTCCTGTACTCTAGACAAG
>PVKC010044713.1:0-11537 GCA_004027635.1 Crocidura indochinensis | reverse complement strand
AGGCCCCACCCTAGATGAAATCTCATAGTTCTTTTCATCTGCCTTGGAAAGGCCTTGGTGGCTTCCATGACTACCATGCCTTGGATACTTTCTGTGTTCTGGTTCTGTGATGCATGACAGAGATGCAGG
The DNA here is from genome assembly GCA_004027635.1 of Crocidura indochinensis. Taxonomy (NCBI): domain Eukaryota; kingdom Metazoa; phylum Chordata; class Mammalia; order Eulipotyphla; family Soricidae; genus Crocidura; species Crocidura indochinensis. The sequence continues at coordinate 11,408 of PVKC010044713.1, read as the reverse complement.
ACAGTAGGTATGATTGGAACATCCTGGAAGACTGGAAAGTTTATGAAGAGGGACCATCAGTTACTGATTCCTGTGGGTGGGAGTGACAGGTCTTTTGATTTGTTTGACACTATCTTGGCTGGTTGCTGCCTAGGAAGGGGGGTTAGGCATTGACTTCAGTGCTTGTCTGAATGATTTTTCTGACCCAAGGGTGACATATGGTGGAAGATGTTTCCAGCTGTTGGCTTTGTTGATGTAGACTCTTACTGGCAACATCCCTTGGATGTGAGTGGAGGCACTGCTGCTGTGCACTATGGTAGTTGCTGGGTAGGAGGTAAAGTGCAAATGGAGATTTTGTGACAGTGGCTACCTTCCCTAATGGAGCTACAGCTGATTGGATTCAATGTTCTTGCCTTGTCCATGCTGATCTGTGTAATTTTCTTTATCACTATGGGGGGCTGCTTTGGAAAGGGGAGAGGAAGAGAAAGGAAGTTCTATACTAGCTTCTCTGGAGACTTCCTGGCCTTTCTCTGTCCAAAGAGTCACTCTGGGCTGCATTTCTCTGTGCTCTCCAAGGCAGCGCAAAATGACCAACAGTGCATACAATGTCTGCAGTTCTGGTCAGAGCATGCACTGCCCTAGCACCATGGCCACTATGGAGAAAAAAATCTTATCCAGGATGCATGCCCTGGACAAGTCAGCATGGGCCCCCTGTAACCCCAAAACAAAACAAAACAAAAAAAGATACTAGTAATGTAGACATTAACATCCAAAAACTCCTGTAGTTAGTGACTCATTTTGACTATAAACAGAAGAATTGAACTTGTGAGTCTATGATAATATTAGTTCTTAATCTTATCTTCTTGTTCATAGATATACCACCCCTCCCCTAAACATTTCCTGACTTCTCCTCTTTGTTACTGGAAATGTTATAGACTCTGTCATTGTTCCTCAACTACTTACACATGCCCAAACCCTCCACCACTGATTATTTTATCCCCATTGCTTCTCTTTTTTTCTGGCAGTGCCAGGAAATTTCTTTTTTTGGTTTTTTTTTTTTTTTTTTGGGTCACACCCGGCAGTGCTCAGGGGTTACTCCTGGCTCCATGCTCAGAAATCGCTCCTGGCAGGCACGGGGGACCATATGGGGCACCGGGATTCGAACCGATGACCTTTTGCATGAAAGGCAAATCCCTACCTCCATGCTATCTCCCGGGCCCCGCCAGGAAATTTCTGATTTTTGGAAATCAGGAAATTTGGAACTGGTCAAATCCAGGTCTCATGCATATCAGACATGTACTTTGCTTCTCAGCTGTATCCATTAGACCCTTGCTTAAAGCTCACAAATGGGACACAGGGAGGTGATGCATGGTCTAGAGCACTTGCTCTCCAAGCTTGAGACTATGAACTTAGCATCACTGCACATTCCAATCCCAGCAGCTCCATCTCATGAGTCTGAGAGCTGCACATAAATTCTGACCATACTATAGCCCACTGTGTTTATGTTAGTGCTTGTGGAAGCCCCAACTAACTCTTCCTAGTGATTGGGTATGATCACCAAAAGTTAGCTTGTGCAAACACAATGGCCTGTAGGACAGCACAGAGTATGAGCAGCACAGCCACTATGCTGCAGTGGCTGCAGCAATATCAGCCAGAGAGAGGTGGGGCATAGACTGATTCATTATAGTCGTAAGTGAATTATTGTCTAAATGCCCTCTCTCCCTAGTGCTCTCTACTATCCTGAGGTCACAGTGTAGGAGGACACAATGGGACAGGAAAAATCAGGCATTCTGTGGATGCCTCGGTCTGAGCTTTCATGTCCCTCATTCTGCTGTAGCTTCTGGCTGGATATTATGCAGATGTTTGAAAAATCTAAATCATTGCCTTTCCTTTTATATTTTCTCCCCATTTTAATGGAGGCACCATGACTTACAATACTGTTCATGATCGTTTTGTGTGTACATCATTCTAAAACCCAACCCTACACGAGAGTGCCTATTTCCCTCAACCAATGTCCCAGGGACCCCTCCCATCTACACTCTTTTCCCCATACTAAGCTCAGTTCGGCTTCATTGCCTATTCAAACTCATGGGAAACATTAGTTTGCCTCTTCGCTGGAAGCTCTTCAGCATTTTGCAGATGGGAAAGCAGCCCGGTGAATTTCTGATCCATGTTCCAGCTGTGCCTGCCAGTCTGGTTGTGAAATGTGATGGGACAGTTGCCTACTGTGTTCAGTTGAGATATGGTGCAGCAGGGATTTCTCTCACTCCTCCATGCTGCTCTGTGACTGAAGAGGGAATGATTGGCTGTGATTAGGGAGTTTAAATCCCATTTTGAATTTTTGTAAAAAAAAAAAAATATATATATATATATATATATATATATATTTTCTGTTAATTCTGAGATCTTGTGTAAGGAACCCATAGAGAGGTAGCAAACACACACACACACACACACACACACACACTGAGAGAGAGATATCCTGTTTCATTTTGTCTCTCTGTGAAGGAATTATATAAGGTTTCAGTGGATATGACAAGCAGTATTGATAATGTTCCTTAAGCCTCAGAGCTCAATCTTCAGCAGGATTAGGACTCTAGATCAAGTTTAGAAAAGACAGGAGAGCACTTGAATATAAAAGGGAGGGAAAAACGTTCCAGGCCAGAGGACATGTAGGAGCATAGCATAGTAGAGTAAAGGAGAGAGGACTGTGTAGAGGGCAGATGATTCACATGTGTTCTCAGAGAAGAAGGAAAGATGAAATCCAGAGGTAGAAATAAGCCCATATCATTGTGCTTTGGATTATGCCAAGCCAGAATTCATTCCACAGTAAGTATATATTTGGCTTCATACTTAATAGGAAAGCGACTCACTTTACAAATTGCAGATGTAGTTCTCTGAGACTTTCTTTTCTCTCCCTAGACTTGCTCATGTTCACAGGATGAGTGGTTGCCAGCAGCAATGACAACTCCATATTTCTTCATGCACATCTACAGCCATCAGCATAAGGATGAATGAGCTTTGCTTTTAGTGGTGAATCTCCAACACTGGGCTGTGGGAAGGCCATATACATGGGTCTACTTTCTGCTCTTCCAACAATTCGTTAGAGCAGTGAGGCTAGGCTTGTACTGGCTGACTTGATCCAGTGAGGATAAACCTCTGAAGGTAACCCTGGAAGCTGAATTCTGTTTTAGGCAATGAGTTTCCAAAATAAGAGCTAAAGAAGTAGAAAGGAAAAACTGAAGAAAAAGCTGAAGAGTAGGTTAACAATGAAAACTAAAAATGTCTAAACTTTTACATGGGCATCTTTGACTACTACACTAAATTATTCAGAAATAATCTTGAGTGAATTCCAGTTTTATCTCTGATGCCATCTACTCAGTGGTGGACATAGTGTTAATCTATCCCGATAAGAATGTTTAGCCTTGGCATGATCCATCATTCTCACATGCCCCTATCCAAATTCCTCTGGTGACTAAGTCCCTTTATTTCAACTTCTGTTTATGCCCATTCTAGAACAAATCCAGTTAGCTGACCTTTTTTGAGATTATGGAGGGAGAAGCTCCAGTTGGAGAACTGCCTCCTCTCTTCTGTCCTATGGAGTTCCCCACTCAAGCTTCTTCGTTTTATGATTATCCAATCCAGTCTATTTGCTCACATTAGTATTAATCACTATTTAAGTAGAATTGACTTTAGTGTTGTAGTACAAGTCAAAAATACAAGATTCATTTATCAACCCAATGAGTCAGTAGAATATTAGCAGAATCTATATACTTAGGGTCCTTCCTCCTAGCACCCCAATAATTAGAGAAGCAATTAAACTGATACTCTGGTTTTACTTTTTAATTGTTTTGAGGGAAATGACTGACAATGCTTAGGGCTTACTCCCTGGTACTGCACTCAGGGATTATTCCTAGTGGGACTCAGAAGACCATATTGGGTATTTGGGATCAAACCCAGGTCTTCTGTGTGCAAGGTAAACACTTTACCCAATTGTGCAATCTCTCCAGTCTCCTATTTTTACATTTTGAAGGAAGGATACAGCATACTGTGGGGGTTCAGGAAAGAGGACTAAAATATAAAACAATCTGTGGTGCCACTCAAACAGTGGATTTACTGAGGCATAACAGGGAATCATCGTTTTGAAGAAGTTGAACTCACAGAGGAGAAGAGCTTGTTGGATAGGCAAAAGAGAAGATGGCAAAGGTGCCTTGGATAGAGTACATTGGAGGAGTGAGCTTTGAGGGTTCAGTTGAACTTTTCCTTGTCTGTGTTACTTGGAAAACCATCTTTCATTCATCCTGTCTCTTTAGCTATTATTGTTGGAATCCATCATTATCTCAAGTAATAATATATCAGGCCCACAAACTCCTTTTAAAAAAAATGGAATAACTATGAGTTACAGGGTTAATTACATGATTAAGTTTCAGATATACAATGTTCCAGCACCAATCCCATTGCCAGTGTGTACTTTCCTCCACCAGTGTCCCCAGTTTCTCTGCTGTCTCCCCAGCCTGCCTCTGTGGCAAGCACCCTCCCCCTTTATTGTGGTTTTTTATTTATTGTGGTTTACAATACTATTGCTGAAGGCTATCATCTTTACTTCCTTATCACTCCATCTTCCTCCAATGTGAACACTTCCCTCCACCATTGTTGTAGGTTCCCTTCTCTGACCTCCCTCACCCCACTCACCTCCCTAAAGGTAGGAGGGCACCTTTACTCAGACCTTTTCTTACCTGGAGTTGTATTAGGTGACATTCCCTAGCTCAGCTAGGCTGCTTAACATTGGCCAACAGGGATAATGCTGGAAGATGGTTTAGAGTAGAGAGAATCATGATGCAATAATCAAAGATACAAGGATGGCATTTACTGGAAGACATAGATGATATCCTGTGGCTGAGCTTTTAGGAAATAACCTGGAGTGACATGTAAGTCTTTCCTGAGTCTTTCATTCTGGGTTCCAATTCTGGGGGTGAGAAGATGAACTGTGAGTACATTTTTATTTTTGATCCCATGAGTCTATGGATGGTTCTCAGAATGGAGTGGAGAGCCATGGCATGGAAAGTGGCATGTGTCTGTGTGCTCTGATGTCTGCAGAGAGAAAGACTGGTTTAAGAGAGTAACTTGAGAGGGCATAAGGAAGAGAGATAGTTTCCCAACCAGTGTGTGAACAAGGTCCTGTGAAGCTGGAGCCATCTGACAGCTTAGTAGAGAATCTCCAATGGACTACATTTAGACAGGAAGTATATTATTTTAGCTTGATTTTTCTCTTAATGGGGCTAAGACATCTTTCAAGAACAAGACACTTTGAAATAAAGTCTTTTGTTTGTTTGTTTTGTTTTGTTTTAGTGCCACACAGGGCTCTGTACTGAGAAATCGTTCCTAATAGTCTCAGGGGATCATATGGGATGCCTGGGATCATTTTTCAGCTTAGCCATATGCAAGACAAACACCTTGTCCTCTGTGCTATTGTTCCAGCCCTTGAAAGAATGTCTTGGCTCTAAACTCAACCAGCCAGAAATTTGGGATCTACATTCTCCAGTGCCACCTATAATTGGCTATCTGTACTTTAGTGGGAAATGCTTATTCTTGCCATATCAGCTCAGTGATTTAGGCCTGTGCTCTTCAGGAATAGTGGAAGTCAAACTCCAAAATTGCCAGGTTCATTATTTTAAAATAGTATTGAGTCAATACATGTGAATCACTGAATCCATATGGGTGGCAATTAAGGGAATAGGAAGCATCTAGACAGTTAAAGATATTGTATATGGGGAAGAAGTCCTTGTAGTCTTAGAACTAGGACTTAGCAAGACATTTCATTCTTCCCAGGTAGGGTAGAAACAGAAGATATTTCTCAGAATGCCATGACTTCTCTGAAAGCTTCTCTGAGTGAGCTGGACTCTACTTTCTCCTTATATTCCACACTTTCTGCACAGTGATGTCTTTTTCTTACCATGTTAGTTTGTTCCAATAGCTCTCATTCATGCTGTTGCCTGGTCACACTTGTCTGCTCTACAAACTTGTGGAAATGCAATCAATCAATAAATCATACATTTCAGTGTAGATTATAATCACCTTGTGTTCTTCAAGGGCATTTAATACAAATCCATTTGCTCTGTTTGTAAAGAAAAGAATTATCAAGAAATGGCAGATGAAAGCTGCCGTCTCCTGGACACTTGAGTCTATATTATTGGTAGCATTGTGGTATCCATGGATAGGAGGTATAGGAACATGATCAGAAAATAGACCTTGATAGTGGGTCATTAGCATGGACTCTCTCAGTCTAAGCATTCCTATCACTGGGGACTCCTGGTATGTGCAGTTGGAAGCTGCTTTGTCTCCCAAACACTGGACCTTTTGCAGTATTGCTGGCTGCTGTTTCTCTTCAGACCATTCAGAACCATTTGCCTTGTCTCCATTTAGGCTCAATTGCACCAGGAGCAAATTCATCCTGACTGAGAACCTCTGGGTTAACAGAGACATGAGAAGAGCTCTTTTTAGTTCTTTATACTCTGTTCTTTATGTTTTGAGAATCTTGGTCTAGCTCTAGCTGGTGAAAGTCAGGAGAGATAATTATCATTGTACATGGATTCCCTGTTTGCATTGTGTCTACTGTGAAAAACCATTGGTGATCCCCACAACCCCACCTATAACCAACTCCCAAGGCTTTAACTTAGACTGGGGCACTCTCACGTACTGAGAAGCAAAGAATCCCAATCACCTGATGCCTCTATTTGTGGCTGAGGTCACACAAGGTAGCACTCTGTTCTGCTGTCTGCTTCTGACTCAGACTAGAAACAAGTGTCCTTCATAGTCCCTTCAGAACCGTATTTTCTCACATTGCTGTGCTTAAGAGTGGTTAGTTTTATTGTTTCAATGTTGTTGAAGTGGTAGTTTTACTGTTTTGCTGTTTCAGTGTTGTGCTAAGGTGCTGCCTGATATTCTTAGAAGGAGAAGGATGTGTTGTGTATTTCAGAGAAAATCCATATTTTAGATGTACTCCCTTTAGCCATGATTATGGTCCTGACACCCCCGAAGTTCACTGGTCCTAATCTGTGTGCATAAACAAAAACACTTTGTCAATTATGTCTGTATGAAACAGTTAAAAATGCAGCTGAAAGTTCTTGGGAACTATGGCTTGTATTTTCCTTGGAGTGAATAGGTCAGTATTCACGAATTTAGTGTTTATGACAAACTTGTATAACAGAACTACTGTAAATAAGGAGAATGAATGGGCCCAGGAGCTCAAGGACAGGAATTCAGACTTTGCATGTGAAAGGCTTGGATTTAATCCCTGGCACCACATGGTCTCCAAACACTGCCAGGAATGATCCTTGCACCCAGAGCAGAGAGTGGCCCCTGCACATCACTAGATGTGCCCCCCAAACCAACAGCAACAACAAAAATGTAAAAGAGAAAGCATTAATGCTACTGTGTTTGTTTTTCTAACATTTCAAAAGTCTACATTTGAATGATGTCCTGTGATAGCTATGGTAAGTTAGATTGCTTTTCCTTATCAAAAAAAAAAAAAGCAGTACAGAAAAGTTGTAAGATAAACACTCAGTCATTAGGTTAAAAAATTATAAAGCTATAAAACATCTTATGAAAAAATGTTGTACTAGCTTATGGCACCACAAGAAATTTACCATTGTGTCAGATCTAATATATCTGTGCCACCATTAATCTGTGTGTTTTACAATTCATAAAAACTAATTCATATATGCATCTTAGAAAATTCAAAGTATACAGATATTTTTAAAATGCAGGAACAATTGTCCTTTGCTCTCATTAGAATCCTCCGTTTATTTCTTGAGAATTAAGTATTTGGATGGGTGGAGCCGGAATGGTGACACAAGCAGTAGGGCATTTGCCTTGCACGTACCAAACTAGGACGGACCCATTGTTTGATCCCCAAGTGTCCTATATGGTCCTCCAAGCCAGGAGCGACTTCTGAGTGCATAGCCAGGAGTAACCCCTGAGTGTCACTGGATGTGGCCCAAAACAAAAAACAAACAAACAAAAAAGTAGTTGGATGGAGGTTTGCTCAAAGAACAGAGTATATACCTGGCAGCAGATGCCCAGGGTTGATGCTAGCACTGAGTGGTCTCATGAGCACAATGGAGTGACCCTGATTTGTCACCAAGCTGATCATTCCTGGGAGAGGCCCAAAGCCTCTGAACATTACTGAGGAGACAACCCCTACCCCAAAGAAGAGGCATTTTAGTCCTTTTAGAAACATGTCTATAAACATAAAAGTCTCTTTATATTCCTAACTTAGTATGGAAAACACAGAATATATGTCTATTATCTTCTCTCTTTGCATTGTGCTTTATGAAAGTTCATATATTTGAGGTGGGGAAAATTGCTTCCTTATTTATAAAATGTTTAAGCTGTTAAGAGAGATGTCGTTAGTGTTGTTTCATTAGCGGTTGTTTAATTTTTGTGCTAAATAATTAATATCTTTGTTTGCCTGTTTCTTTTTGGGTCACACCTGGTAGTGCTCAGGAATTACTACTGGTTCTGTACTCAGGAATTCCATTTGGCAGGTTCAGGGAACCATATGGGATGTTGGGAATCGAACCATTGTCAGTCCTGAGTCCTCTGCATACAAGTCGAATGCCCTACCACTGTGTTTTGTCTCTGGCCCCCTACTCTAATATCTTTTTGTTTGTTTGGTTTTGGTTTTTGGGTCACACCTGGCAGCGCTCAGGGGCCACTCTTGGCTCTATGCTCAGAAATCGCTCCTGGCAGACCTGGGGACCATATGGGATGCCAAGATTCGAACCACCGTCCTTCTGCATGCAAGGCAAATGCCCTATATCCATGCTATCTCTCCACCCCCCCACTCTAATATCTTTTCATTTATTTTGGGGGGGCCAGTAGTCAAAGCGTCAGAACATAACAGAGATTTACTTTTGAATTCTGATCAATTTCTCTCACTAGATTTGACAGAGGAATTAAAAAATTTTGATTTTTTTGACAGAAAAGTATTAAATCAGTGGACACAAATGGGTAAATAGCATCTACAGTCAACTAAAATGCTTGCTATAAATCAGCACCACAGGTTCTTCTAGAATGCTACAATATGAGAACTACTTTAATGTCAAAGCAATGCTCTCAGTCCTCCTTTTATGGGGATGAGAGGAAGGAGACCTGGGTGCAATGACTGGTGCTTAGATGCCTATTTGGAGCAAATCTGGGAGTGCAGCTGGAAGTCTTGCCCAAGAGAGTCACTAAGTAAGGAGTGATCATGAGACCTTGTCCTAACAGCTGTTAGAATATATACAATGTTGACTGAACGTGTGACCACCATCTTCCGTCCAATCAGAAAGATACACTCTTCACATCTGACCCAGAGAGACCCAATCAAAATGCTCCTGAGAAAGCAAAAGTAAAGCTTCAGTCATTCTGATGAAACGATTTGAACTACAGACCGTTGAAGGAAGGAGGAGGAGACTCTGGGATTCAGGGATGGAGAAATTGTAAAATTTGGGGGTTTCCTATTGACTGTTAAGGAAGAGTAAAATAGTTTCAGAGCAATAGTGCAGTGGATAGGGAGCTTGCCTTGCACGTGACCAATGTAGGTTCAATCACAGGCACCCCATATAGGTCCCTGGAGTACTTTCAGGAGTAATCCCTGGGCACAGTGCAAAGCCAGAAGTCCTGAACTACCAGGTGAGATCTAAAAATCCAAAGAAGATAGGCAGGCAGAAGCCATTCTTATATTGTGTTTTTGTGTTCCTACGGTATATCCCTAGGAGTGGCATAGCTGGATCATATGGGAGCTCAATTTCCAGCTGTTTTTGTTGTTGTTCTCTAGAGGAATTTTTATTTTTATTTATTTATTTAATATAAAATCTTTATTTAAGCACCACTATTACAAGCATGATTGCAGTTGGGTTTCAGTCATAAGCAGGACATCCCCCCTTCACCAGTGCAACATTCCCACCACCAAAGCCCCCCTTCCCCCCACCACCTATATTCAAGACAGGCATTTTACTTCTCTCATTCATTAAGTTTGCCATGATAGTTGTTAGTGTAGTATTTCCTTAACTGCACCACTACTCTTCGTGGTGAGCTTCATATTGTGAGCCGGTCCTTCGGGCCCTCATTTCTATTGTCTCTGGGCATTATTACAGCAATGTCTTTAATTTTTCTTAAAACCCATAGATGAGTGAGACTATTCTAGTCTATCTCTCTACCTCTGACTTATTTCACTCAGCATAACAGATTCCATATACATCCATGTATAGGAAAATTTCATAACTTCATCTCTCCTGACAGCTGCATGATATTCCATTGTGTATATGCACCACAGTTTCTTTAGCCATTCATCTGTTAAAGGGCATCTTGATTGCTTCCAGAGTCTGGCTATTATAAATGGCACTGCAATGGATATAGGTGTGAGGAAGGGATTTTTATATTGTATTATTGTGTTTTGAGGGTATATCCCTAGGAGTAGTATAGCTGGATCATATGAGACTCAATTTCCAGTTTTTTGAAGAATCTCCTTATTGTTTTCCGTAAAAGTGTGACTAGACGGCATTCCCACCAGAAGAGAATGAGAGTTCCTTTCTCTCCACATCCCCACCAGCACTGATTGTTCTTGTTCTTTGTGATGTGTGCCAGTTTCTGTGGCATGAAATGGTACCTATTGTTGTTTTGATTTTATCTCCCTGATGATTATTAATATGTATCATTTTTCATTTGCCATTTGGCCATTTGTATTTCTTCTTTGAGGAAGTGTCTGTTCATATCTTATCCCCATTTTTTGATAGGATTAGATGTTTTCTTCTTGTTAAATTCTCTCAGTACCTTGTATATGTTAGATGTTAGCCCCTTATGGGTATTGGGTGCATAATTTCTCCCATTCCATGGGTGGCCTTTGTAATTCTAGTCATTATGTTCATTGCAGCTCTATTTACAATAGCCAGTATCTGGAAACAACTCAGATGCCCAACAACAGATGAGTGGCTAAAGAAACTGTGGTACATATGCACAATGGAATACTATCTATCAGAACAAATGAAGTCATGAAATTTTCCTATATATGGATGGACATGGAAACTATTATGCTGAGTAAGAAGGAAAGAGGCACAGAATAGTCTCACTCATCTGTGGAATTAAAGAAAAAATAAAAGATGAGTGAGACTATTCTTTGGAGGGTAGAGAAAAATGTAAGACTTAGTAATAATATAGATTTAAAGACAATATTTGATGAACTTTTGCTAATTAAAGTGATCAGAAATGGTAACCACTGTAATTCTCTTTATTTTAAAAGCACAAAGCACCCATGTCTCATAAGTTAGGAAGTTAAGTGGTGGTTTCCCTATAAAATTCTGAGTTTACTTTTGGGATGTCTTTTGTTTACTAGTGCAGCAGCCAGATAGTCATCAAGAACCTAGAGGCACACCCTTTGAAGTACTTAG